>CM057820.1:90026671-90073915 GCA_030067965.1 Latrodectus elegans | reverse complement strand
ATCAAAGCACAAGTCTCTGGATGCTATCCCACACCGCAGCAGGTCTGAAAACCAAATTTTTTCAATCGGGCCAAAATTTTACAAACAGCTCATAATTTTTATGGAAGACGGGCGTGGGTCGACCGGGTGGTGGGCCTCGAGAGGGTCAGTCGTCCACTGTACCCTTGCACCATCGCCTCTTTGCTGCGTGTCCATCCGTCGGACCACTGGTCACCAACACGTTCAGGTCTGCACGTCCAACTTTGAACCGTTACTGCTTCCATGCAATAGGGGCGCTGACTCCCGGACCACCGTAGGGATGCGTGTGGTGGTGTCGGGTGTGTGCATGCAAAGTTTCGTGGTCCTGGCCCTGTAACTTTTTCTTCCAGAGAGTATAACGTCAACCTATATCTCAGACCCGACTCACGTTTCGGCCTACAAGTTACAAGTTTACACCTCTGTGAGCCCAAACTAAACAGTGTCGAGTACTTTGTGCCGAGCTCCCAACCACCTGCACCATCAACTCGTCCACGGTCGGTGAGTGCTTGGGAGACTTTGATCCAAATCGTCTTTTCCCATGGAACAAAGTTTGGTCCGCTACTGCTCCTCAACGGTACCAGCTAGAACTACCGGACCAGCTCGAGGATGCATGATGAGAGGGACAGAGTCTACCTATAAAGTTTCACGGTCCTAGCCCTGTAAGTTTTTTTTCGGTTTTTACAGGTACCCTGTTTTTAGCGACTGTAGATTTCTTTAACGCAACCGGGCAAGTGGGGTATCGTTTGAAAGGTCTCGACGCACAGTATGCAACGTGCGAGTTTGGTGTCCATATCTGCATCCGTTGACGTGTCACCTCGTCTCAAAGTTTCCGAGTCGTGCTCGAATGCTTCATCGGTCGTAGCTCATCCATGGAAAGTGCCAGCAAGATGGGACTGGTGCCGTATGACACAGTGGGGTCCATGTTACCTTTGCATGTTGTCATGGAGTATCTATCGTGAT
This sequence comes from Latrodectus elegans, assembly GCA_030067965.1. Lineage (NCBI taxonomy): Eukaryota > Metazoa > Arthropoda > Arachnida > Araneae > Theridiidae > Latrodectus > Latrodectus elegans. The sequence continues at coordinate 90,072,937 of CM057820.1, read as the reverse complement.
GCGCCCTCCAGATGTAAGGTGTTAAAGATACCCTATGGCTCAGACACGAACCACCTTGACGTCTATAACCTGTGGCAAACACATTGAGAAACTCGGCTACGTTGCAGATGAGTGTGTCATGCAAAGCTGCACCCACCTGCACCATCGACTTGTCGCTGACCGGCGAGTGCTTGGGACACTACCACCTGAAACGTCATTTCCAATGGAACCAAGTTTGGTCCGTTGCTGCTCCCCAGTGGTGCCAGCCAGAACTTTCGGACCAGCTTTGGGATGCATGTCGAGAGGGTAGACTGTACCTGTAAAGTGCCATGGTCCTAGACCTACAAGTTTTTTCGGATTTTACAAGTACCCTGTTGTTGGCGACTGTAAATTTCTTTAACGCAACCGGACGAGTGAGGTATCGTTCGAAAGGTCTCTACGCACAGTGTGCAACGTGCGAGTATGTGTGTCGATATCTGCCACCGTTGACGTGTCGCCTCGCATCAAAGTTTCCGAGTCGTGCTCGAAGGTTTCATCAGCCGTAGCTCATCCATCGTAAGACCCAGCGAGATGGGACTGGTGCCGTATGACACAGGGGGGTCCATGTTACCTTTGCATGTTGTGATGGTATGTCTATCCCCATGCGCCCTCCAGATGTAATGTCACAAAGTACATCTGCCGCTCATATACGAACCACCTTTACGTCTGTAGCTGTTGGTAAACACACTGGAGAAACTCGGCTACGATGCACATCAATGTATGATGCAAAGCTGCACCCACCTGCACCATCGACTTGTCGCCGACTCGTGATTGCTTGGGAGACTTGCCACCTGAAACGTCATTTGACATGGAACCAAGTTTTATACATCTGGAGCTACACAATAAAGGATGCAACGAGTCTATGCATGGGTTGATGAAGAGTGAGTTGGTGAGGACTAGACATTTGACAGTTGAGAGTTGCTGCCTTTGTTGGTTCTGGAGAAGTGAACATGTCAACTGGTCACAATGTAAGCTCTGTTAAAAAAAAATGTTATTTGTTGGTGTTGTGACTTGACGAGAGGAAGAGCCTGTCGTGATGAGACGGCAGAGAAGAAGACTTACATTCAAAAAAAAAAAAAAAAATTTTTTTTTTTTTTTTTTTTGAACATATGTGTGTCTACATCATCGCATGCTCTTCTTCTTGCCAGACAGCAGAAGCAACTCTTACAACATTGGTATCACAGCATCTACACTGCGCTCAGCCATTCCAGTAAACCCACCACATGGATGGATGCTTCTAAAGCTTTCTATTTAAGACTCGAGTTGTTTGCTCCTTCCCAACGATGGTCAAAGGAAATGTCTGAATCTTTGCAAATGATGTGTAAACCAAGTCTCTCTGCGATTCTGCCACCATTGGACAAGGATGACTTTGGCCAGCTGATGATGCTTCTCGAGACCAAGTCTGTTGCCTTTTCCTTTTACTTGCTTCCCTCAAATCAATCCAACGTTGGTTCACAGGGTGGTGTAAAAAAAAGGGTGGTTCCGAGCGATGGAGACGTGCTCCACCACTCGGAACCACCCTTTTTCTTACGGTAAAAGGTTGTCACTATACACCAGTGTCTTTAGAGAACACAAGTCAGTTTAAGCAAATCACGTCCGGACTTTCTCTTCCAGACTGAACCGATTCACTGTCGGAGTATACGTCGTAATTATTTGAATGAATTGCGGCCATGTACTCCTCAGATTCTCGGAGATGGTCTGAGAGAATTGGTGTGTCCCAGAACGAGTCCTCATCGTCGTCGTCCATTTGGGGCAAGTCGGGGTCGGTGGATACAAACTGCTGTTCAATTCCCAAACATTCTCCTCCTCCTCGTCATCGGAATCTCGCAGCAGTTCCTTCTTGGCCAACATGTCCCCTCGCTGTCCGCTGCAAACGGAACAGCCCATACTTTCATCCCCACTTCCTTGCAACCAAGTGTCCAAGCACAGACAGTGCATCTTGGTCCCGCAGCACTCCAGAGTGGAGACGGGTGCACATGGATTTAGAGAAATCCTGCAGAAACCACACTCGGGGAAGCTGGGCAGAAAATCCACCCGGCAGAGTGGGCACTGCGTGAGTTCTGACCCGTAACACTGCAGGACGCAGTCGTGATGGAAGACGTGCCCGCAGGCCAAACGGCAAGATGCTCTGACGTCTGTCGTTCTGTTGCCCGGCGAGGCGGCCAAATCCTCCAGGCAAATGGCACACTCGGTGCAATTGTAGGTGCTGCTGGCCAAGAAAGATCCATACTCTGAAAAATTCATGTTTGCTACAAAGAGTGAAATGAGCAAAGAATCGCAAAGGGAAAAAATGGGTAAAGGTTCTCTAAAAGCAGAGTGAGCGACGGGTTATGAGGGCTGGAAGGTCTGCAGTCAGCTTATATACTGGAAATGTACGTCATCCTCACGTCTTTCTATCCCAGCCAATAGATTGCAGAGTCTTGAGTTGGAAGGGAAGGACGTCACAGGTGATTGGCTGAACCTGACATTACGTTTCCATGTGACGTCGTGAAACAGTAGGTGAAGGGGCGGGTGGGTAAGCTGATTTTACGACGAACCAACATTGGAGACTAGAAGCATTGGCCGTGCATCTGGTTAGGCAGAGTCTTTCAAACATGGGTCTTTGGTTTGACTTGATTGATATGAAACGAAGCATCTTTCAAGCCATCCTTGGGCAAGTTAACCACTCGTGATGATTCTATGACTTGATGATTCACGAGAAACATTGGAGCAACATGTTGTCTAGCAGATGGATCCAAGTCGAAAGAATCACAATGTTGGTTCCATCACAAGAGGCTGCTGGCATACGAGACGAACCGACTTGGAACCATGGTTGTGGTGGAAACATGAAACGACATGGTTGATGTTGCTTTGGTGAAATGACAAAGGTTTAGAGTCACCAACGATTGTCATACAAATGCAAGAGACTGAAACGTGGGATGATTAGTGTGATGCCTTGATTGGGAGACTATGAATGCATGCACAGAGTTGTTGAATGAGGCATGGAAAACCAAAGACGGATTGATGTGACCAACGTGATGGTTGAGAGGGAACTGACTGTATGAATGTTTATTCCTCAACTGAAAGACTGAGGAGGTGGCTGAGGATGATTGAATACACACAATGTTTCAAAAAAAAAAAAAAAATTTTTTTTTTTTTTTTTTTTTTTTTTTTTTTGTCTACATCAACGTCGTCCTAGGACAAGCCCAGGTGTTACAATCCTTCAAGACATTATCATAAAGACTCAATCCTTTACATTCCAATCTTTGTCGTACATTTCAAGCTTCTCGTTGATGCGATCAAGTTCCTTCTCCAAGTCTTTCTTTCTGGAACGCAGCAGCTCTACATCCTTGATATCTTGAACCATCCAGCTCCTCAACAACTTGACTTTTTCCATGCAGCAACGAACACGATTCTCTCCAGGCTCGAAGCTTGCATCGTGCCAGCCGCAACTGGCATCTTTTTGCCCTCCGTAGCTCTTTTTCAGCTCACGGATGTGAGGACAGCCAAACTCGTCCAAGTTGATGGAAGGAATGTCTAGTCGATCCAAAAACTTTTTCTCCTGACGTCCACCTTTGTAAGCCACACAAGTTTTGTCTCGGCGATAAAATCTCTCGTACAGCCGCAGTACCAATTCTTGCAGCTGGTCGTACGAGACCAACGGCCATTCGTTATACCACGGATGCACAGGCAAACCGTGGACGTGCTCCAGCAAATGTTGCCGCTTCGTAGGATCGTAAATTTTGCACACTCCTCTCAGGTCTACGGTGTAGTACCCCGTGTCCGGATCAGTCACAGCCGCATAGCCGACTTCTCTCGGGTAGAAGCGTCCGCCCTCGTAGAACCCTTGAAAGCTGAGAATCATGCAAACTCTCTCCATGTCGTGTAGATAGCAGTGCAAAGACTTGTCTGAGGAAACCTGTCAGGACGAGGCTTTATATATACATGCTGAGGTGAGGCGGTCTGTGTCCATGGTTGCGAGAGGATCAGTTTAAAGCATGCATGGATTCGCTCAACAAGACCAACTGAAAGAGTGATTGCATTAGAGTTTAACATCCAACGTTGGACACGTTGCTAGAAAAAAAATTATTGGCCTCCAGCGAGAGCGCACAGCCTGATTATCCGAATGCCTTGCCAGCTCGGTGGCAAGGCGATAATCAGGCTGTGTGTGCTCTCGCTGGAGGCCAAGTCCCAGTGTGATTACATTCCAATATTGGTGCTCAGAGTGACCAAAAAATAACCCCAGCGAGACTTTCTCGAAGCTGCCAAGTCTGCAGCGTTCGAGAAAGCCTCGCTGGGGTTATTTGCATCAACTCTTGTGTGCACACACATACAGGAAAGACACAAAAAGTAAGTAAAAATATTTATTCAGTCTTAAAAGTTTACATATATAAAATGGGATAACATATAAAATTATTTACACAAAGTCCATATTTACAAAAACATCACAAGTCCATGGCTGCATGGAACATTCCATCCACATCTCAAAGCGAAGCAGCTGAAAAGGAAAAGATATCATTCGTATCAAAAGATTCCAAGTTGGTTGATTGCAAAGAATCTCACAAAGACTGAGCATACTCACCAGTCTACCAGGATGCCGTCCAACTTTATCTCCAGTTCTTTAAGTCGCTCTTCAATTTTTTGCTTTTCAGCCATCAATTTTTATTTCTCTCAAGCACTCGTCCTCTTCACTGGCCTTCTCTTCCAACTGGTCCACCAACCAGCTCCTCAGCAGCTTTACTTTCTCCATGGCGCAGGGCACCCGGTCGAGGGTCTGGCGTGAACAAACTTTACGTCGTGGTATCCGCAGCTCGCATCTTCTTCTCCGCCGTACATGTGCTGGAGCCTTTGACGCCAGGGCAGCCAAACATTTCAAAGTTTACGGATGGGATCCCCAGACTCCATCAAGAAGGACTTTTTCATGGATGCCGCCCTTGAACGCCACGACGTCCTTTCCATCCGTTTTGAGCCGCATAGAGTTGTACAGCTGGTAGATGGTTCTTGCTGGGCAAGAGCTCTCTCACCAGTCCTGGGCAGAGCGGCAGTCCATGTAGCCGCTGCCGGCAGTAGGAATTGGTCGAGTTTTCAAGTTCCTGTTGGTCGCCGGATCTCCAGTCAAATCAAAGTTTATCGTGAAATCCAACGTCCGGCAGAGTCGTGGAAGCATATCCCATCTCCCTCGGCAACAAAGTCTCCAGCACCGTTGCGGAACCCTGGAAAGTTGATGATCATGCAGACACGATCCATGGCACTGGTAGAAAAGACGGGTTCTGAAGGATCGACGACTTGAAGAGAGAGCAGCAGCAGAAGCAACAGGCAGACAGACGAGGAGGATTGATCGTGAATGTCTGAAGAGGTCTGACGAGCAGCTTATATACCCCGCTGTAACCAGGAAGTATTCGCCCACTCGAACGAGACTTTTCATCACCGCGATAACGCGAGATGCGACGCAATAGTCTTATCACTTCCTCATTCCTTTAATCACGTGATCAGTCTGAGGTTTCCAACCATCCTTGGACAGGCTCAAGGACGCAAATGAAAGGCTTCCCGTTTCACCTCGCCAATCATGAAGATTCGTGTCGTTACGTGAAAGTAACACAGATTTTACACTTCCAACCATGCTAATCCTACACTCTCGTCCAAGATGTAACTCTGAAACGCTTCGAATTTTTGGCTGCTCAGTTGCCTGGCATCGATGCAAGTCAATCTTGGAAAGTTACTGGTGGAAGACGGTGGGCGATGCAACCGCAACTGCACCAACGATGAATCTATCGATCTATGTGGAACGGCTCCCACGTGGCGGGTTGCAGCCATGGATGGATCGTTCAAAATGTTCGACTTTCCTCGATGAATCGCACAGCTTTACAACGTTGAAACGTCTATCCAATGATGGTAACATCAACAGCAGACCTCTTTGGTTGCACGCAACGAGACAGCAACTTTCAGCCATCCATGCAAAGATTTCAACGGTCATCACAGCCATCACGGCAGGAATAACCATGCATGTATACATTATAAACATAAAAGTTAAACACACCATACATGATTATATAAAAAATTTTTCACTTATATATAGTATTTGGGATAAAGTTGGAGTTAATGGTACTCATAAACTAAGAGGTATAGTATAAAACTTTTTTTTTTATTTTTTTATTTTTTTTAACATATATGTCTGTGAGCTTGAGGCTGAGCTGAACGTCCCGATCCACCGAGCTCAGCCCAGACCTCATCATCATGAATAGAGTCACGTGACCTCATCCTTACAAATGGAGTCACGTGACCTCATAGGTGGATAGACCACCATCCCATTGAAAATTGGATCCAAGACGGTGGTCTATCTATCAAGCCAAGACGGGTTGACTGGAATGGTTTCAAGTCTTCCCCCCATCCCACCATTTGTGTCGTAAACCCGTGAGGATCCCTTCGTTGCACGTGTTGGTGATAACGTTGGTTAACCCAGGACGTTTGAAGCAAGGCTCAAAGCTGGAAAGATTCTCGTCCTACCCTGGCATATATATAAGTCGTGAAACCTCAACCGTGATCCAGTCGGACCCGAGTCTTTTTCCCGAGTCAGTCGAGGATCAAGATTTGAACTGCATCAACATGGCCAACGTTGCGGATGCGCCTGAACAACCTCGGGATCCGAGGCTAGAATGCAGCATTTGCCTCGTCAACGTTGCAGTCAAAGAAGCCAAACGTTTACAGTGCAGCCATCAGTTTCACGTCGCATGCATCGATCAGTGGCTAAAGACAAAGCCCACCTGTCCCATGTGTCGCAAAGTGGTGGTGGACGAGTCGACCCTGCCACGGATGTTTCAAAAGATTATCGTGTATCGCTGCTGGGAATGGTCCATCGAGAACATTTTTCCGGTAGACGCCGAAGCCTTTGAAAGGTTCGTCGAAGAGGTTCAGAGCACGATTGAAGACGGTGAGTGCACACTCGAGGAGGGTATGATGAAGGAGATTGAATGGCTGATGACACATCCAAGTCTTCTGATAATACCAACATCATCATCGTAGAGTGCAAAGTCTTAAAAGAGAGAATGTCATCGTGGTGGGTGTAGAATCTTGCAAGAGACTCACATCCAACGTCTCAAAAAAAAAAAAAAAAAAAATATATATATATATATATATATATATATATATTTTTTTTTTTTGAGACGTTGGATGAGAGTCTCGACATCAGACATTACTGCTGATTCATTTTTCTCAGCATTCTAGAGAGGTACATGTCAACAGCATTGGTGATTGCTTGCGCAGGTAGGGCTCCATTGTGCCCAACTGATTTCAAACAATCTAAAATGTACTTGAGCAGATCCATGTTCTCATGCCTCTCTTCTAAAACTGCAATTTGTTTTTCCTTTTCTCGAGACAAGTCATTTAGTGCCTGTTCAAGCTTGACATGTACGTCTCTGAGATGCTCATTCAAATGAATGTTACTGTACTCTAAAGTGTTTCTTTCTTCCAAGAGTTCAGCATATTTCTCCCTCTTTCGACTCAAGTCGTTCAATGCCTTATCAAGCTTGATTTTGAGGCTGCTGAGCTGCTCCTTCAATTGAATGGTTTCAGACGCATACTTGTCCCTTTCTTTCAGTGTATTGCTCATCATTTTCTGAGTGTCTTGCATAGTTTTGCCGAGCTGCTCCTTCAAGGTTTTGACTTCAGACTTGAAGTCGTCCCTTTCCTTTAATGCATCACTCAGCTGATCCTTCAAGTGTATAACTTTAGACACAAAGTCATTTTTCTCTTTTAATGCATCGCTTAGCTGCTCCTTCAAGGTTTTGACTTCAGACTTGAAGTCGTCCCTTTCCTTTAATGCATCACTCAGCTGATCCTTCAAGTGTATAACTTTAGACACAAAGTCATTTTTCTCTTTTAATGCATCGCTTAGCTGATCCTTCAAGTGTATGGCTTCCGACTTGAAGTTGTCCCTTTCTTTCAATGCAGCACTCATCACATGCTGAGTCGCTTGCATATCTTGTTTCATCTGATACTTTTCCTTGACAAGTCCCAATACCTGCCTCGGTGGAGGAAAGTATTCATCGCCTATAAAGTCCATTAGACATGATCCTAATGCTGCAGAGCGTTTCCAACCTTTGTTGTCACAATTTGGAGGATTCACTACTCTCCTTGCTGCTCCATTGCAGAGAAACACCACCATGAATGGTTCAGTTGAAGCCTTTCCCTCCAGAAACTCGCGGTAAAGGAAGACTCCTGTCCTCCTCACAGGGCTTGAACGGTACATTGATGGAGCTTTGTCCAGTACTTTTTCACCAGCAAATGGCATAACCAACCCTTTCAGCGATGGATAGGACTCTGTAGCAGCTAGGAGGTATGTCTCGTAGTGGGTCTCATCATACTTTCGGATAAAGTCCTTAAAAGTCTTGTTACCCGTAGCTGCTTGTACTTTAAGGAACTCATCTAGAGCACCGGGGATTCCTAGACTGCAGAGACGAGCGCTGAAACGACATGCTACAAACTCGAAGAAAAAATGATGTCCACCTTCAAAGACGATATTCTTGTTGAATTGTGAAACCTCCAGTGTCTTTTGCTCTTCATCCTCGTCGTCATTTAGATCCTCTTCTTTAACGTCTTTAGCACTTAGGTGGCATTGAGATTTTGGGCTGGAGACGTACTGCAAGGCATTTAGGAAATGGCTTATGGTAGTCAGGGGTATTTTACGCTTCCACCTGTTGTTGAACAGTTCTGTACCGCGTGTCCTCCTCACTTCTTTCCAAACGTGTTGAAAGTTTGAATTGTAACGAGTAAACAGGATTGCATGCCGATGGTGTACGATCGTATCGTCCTCGTCAGGTACAGACTTGCCATCGCACAGGCAGGAGAAGGGTAAAAGATGGGCAGGACAGCCGAATCTCCGTAAATCATGTAAAGCTGTCTGGAACTCTTTGTACACAGCCAACCTCACCATGACATGATAAAACTTTGTATCTGGATACTCTGCCGTAGTCTCGTAGAGAAAGAACTTGGCCCACATGAGGAAAGGATTAATGTTAGTTCTCTCGTCAAACTGTAGAGGATTCCAGCAAGCCAAGGCAGTCTCCAGAGGTACTTCATGATAATCTTTAAATCCATCTGGCCACTTTGGAATCCCATCTATGTCGGCCAGTCCACTGTCCAGGTAACTCTTAAACTCCTCAGGTGTAGGCATTGGAGGGTATCCCGCCACACGTTCGGATCGTCCTGGAAGTTGTATGCAGCAGGATCCACTCCTCTCCGAAGTTTACTGCGACCACTCATGCAGCGAGTTGGCGGAGGGTCTTCCATAAAGTCGAACAACTCGATGGTGTAGCAGCTGTATGGATTCACCTCATAGTCTGGACGTGGTGAAGGTGTCCACATGTCGGAATTTACGACAACCGTCTCTGTTGGCACCATGCAGGATGCATTCAAAACATTTTCCGTCTTTGGCTCCAGTTTACTCCTGAACTGAGCTGATTCTTCCTCGGAGCGTGTAGCATAGAGCGTGAGGAACTTTTGTAAGCATTCCTTTAAATGCGGACCATTGCTAACAGTATCACCATATTTCCATTTGACTATTCTGCACCAGTAACAGCTGGACTTGGCCACGCTTTGCTTGCATGTGTCAACAAGATGCCGCTTGTAATGCTTCAGCAAGAGGGACGTTCCGCAGAATGGACAGGATATGGGATACTTGCACGTCTTTAGCATATTCTTGTAGGCATTATAAGCTGAGATATCTGCAGGATTCTTCTGGTAGGGTTTGATACGAGTTCTGACAGCAGACATTTTTCCAGGACACTGATGAGACGTAGAATGTTTAGTAAAGGTGGCAGACAGACTTTATAAAGTATAACTCACCCAACATTTAAAAAAAAAAAAAAAAAAAAAAAATTTTTTTTTTTTTTTTTTTTTTTTTTTGATACGTTGGATGTGAGTCTCTTGCAAGATTCTACACCCACCACGATGACATTCTCTCTTTTAAGACTTTGCACTCTACGATGATGATGTTGGTATTATCAGAAGACTTGGATGTGTCATCAGCCATTCAATCTCCTTCATCATACCCTCCTCGAGTGTGCACTCACCGTCTTCAATCGTGCTCTGAACCTCTTCGACGAACCTTTCAAAGGCTTCGGCGTCTACCGGAAAAATGTTCTCGATGGACCATTCCCAGCAGCGATACACGATAATCTTTTGAAACATCCGTGGCAGGGTCGACTCGTCCACCACCACTTTGCGACACATGGGACAGGTGGGCTTTGTCTTTAGCCACTGATCGATGCATGCGACGTGAAACTGATGGCTGCACTGTAAACGTTTGGCTTCTTTGACTGCAACGTTGACGAGGCAAATGCTGCATTCTAGCCTCGGATCCCGAGGTTGTTCAGGCGCATCCGCAACGTTGGCCATGTTGATGCAGTTCAAATCTTGATCCTCGACTGACTCGGGAAAAAGACTCGGGTCCGACTGGATCACGGTTGAGGTTTCACGACTTATATATATGCCAGGGTAGGACGAGAATCTTTCCAGCTTTGAGCCTTGCTTCAAACGTCCTGGGTTAACCAACGTTATCACCAACACGTGCAACGAAGGGATCCTCACGGGTTTACGACACAAATGGTGGGATGGGGGGAAGACTTGAAACCATTCCAGTCAACCCGTCTTGGCTTGATAGATAGACCACCGTCTTGGATCCAATTTTCAATGGGATGGTGGTCTATCCACCTATGAGGTCACGTGACTCCATTTGTAAGGATGAGGTCACGTGACTCTATTCATGATGATGAGGTCTGGGCTGAGCTCGGTGGATCGGGACGTTCAGCTCAGCCTCAAGCTCACAGACATATATGTTAAAAAAAATAAAAAAATAAAAAAAAAAGTTTTATACTATACCTCTTAGTTTATGAGTACCATTAACTCCAACTTTATCCCAAATACTATATATAAGTGAAAAATTTTTTATATAATCATGTATGGTGTGTTTAACTTTTATGTTTATAATGTATGCATGCATGATTATTCCTGCCGTGATGGCTGTGATGACCGTTGAAATCTTTGCATGGATGGCTGAAAGTTGCTGTCTCGTTGCGCGTGACCAAAGAGGTCTGCTGTTGATGTTACCATCATTGGATAGACGTTTCAACGTTGTAAATCTGTGCGATTCATCGAGGGAGGTCGAACATTTTGGACGATCCATCCTTGTCAGCAACCCGCCACGTGGGAGACGTTCCACGTAGATTCATCGTTGGTGCAGTTGCGGTTGCATCGCCCACCGTCTTCCACCAGTAACTTTCCAAGATTGACTTGCATCGATGCCAGGCAACTGAGCAGCCAAAAATTCGAAGCGTTTCAGGGTTACAACTTGGACGAGAGTATAGCAGCAGCATGGTTGGAAGAGTAAAAAATCTGTGTTTCTTTCACGTAACGACGCGAATCTTCATGTTTGGCGAGGTGAAACGGGAAGCCTTTCATTTGCGTCCTTGAGCCTGTCCAAGGATGGCTGGAAACCTCAGACTGATCACGTGATTAAAGGAATGAGGAAGTGATAAGACTATTGCGTCGTTTCTCGCGTTATCGCGGTGATGAAAAGTCTCGTTCGAGTGGGCGACCACTTCCTGGTTTCAGCGGGGTATATAAGCTGCTCGCCAGACTGCTTCAGACATTCACGATCAATCCTCCTCGTCTGTCTGTCAGTTGCTCCTGCTGCTCTCTCTTCAAGTCGTCGATCCTTTCAACCAGTCTTTTACCAGTGCCATGGATACAGTCTGCATGATCATCAACTTCCAAGGGTTCCGCAACGGTGCTGGAGACTTTTTGCCAGGAGTTGGGATATGCTTCCACGACTCTGCCGGACGTTGGATTTATAAACTTTGATTTGACTGGAGATCCGGCGACCATCGGAATGAAAACTCGACCAATTCCTACTGCCGGCAGCGGCTTCATGGACTGTCCGCTGTATCCCAGGAAGGGTGAGAGAGCTCTTGCCGAGGAAAACCATCTACCAGCATGTAGCCCGACTGTATGCGGCTCACAGCAGGCATGGAAAGGACGTCGTGGCGTACAAGGAGGCATAAATGAAAAGTCCTTCTTGGGCAGTTGGGGATCCCGTCCGTAAATATTGAAACATTTGGATGTCCTGGCGTCAAAGGCTCTTCAGCAAAAGTACGGCGGAGCGGAAGATGCGAGCTGCGGATACCACGACGTAAAGTTTGTTCACGCCAACCTCGCCGGGTGCCATGCGCCATGGAGAAAGTCAAGCTGCTGAGGAGCTGGTTGGTGGACCAGTTGGAAGAGAAGGCCAGTGAAGAGGACGAGTGCTTGAGAGAAATAAAATTTGATGGCTGAAAAGCAAAAAATTGAAGAGCGACTTAAAGAACTGGAGATAAAGTTGGACGGCATCCTTCAGTGGTAGACTGGTGAGTATGCTCAGTCTTTGTGAGATTCTTTGCAATCAACCAACTTGGAATCTTTTGATACGAATGATATCTTTTCCTTTTCAGCTGCTTCGCTTTGAGATGTGGATGGAATGTTCCATGCAGCCATGGACTTGTGATGTTTTTGTAAATATGGACTTTGTGTAAATAATTTTATATGTTATCCCATTTTATATATGTAAACTTTTAAGACTGAATAAATATTTTTACTTACTTTTTGTGTCTTTCCTGTATGTGTGTGCACACAAGAGTTGATGCAAATAACCCCAGCGAGGCTTTCTCGAACGCTGCAGACTTGGCAGCTTCGAGAAAGTCTCGCTGGGGTTATTTTTTGGTCACTCTGAGCACCAATATTGGAATGTAATCACACTGGGACTTGGCCTCCAGCGAGAGCACACACAGCCTGATTATCGCCTTGCCACCGAGCTGGTGGCATTCGGATAATCAGGCTGAGTGCTCTCGCTGGAGGCCAATAATTTTTTCTAGCAACGTGTCCAACGTTGGATGTTAAACTCTAATGCCAATGATACTTTCAGTTGGTCTTGTTGAACATAACCCATGCATGCTTTGCAATCATCCTCTCGCAACCATGGACCCTGATAGCCTCACCTCAGCATGTATATATAAAGCCTCGTCCTGACAGGTTTCCTCAGACAAGTCTTTGCACTGCTATCTACACGACATGGAGAGAGTTTGCATGATTCTCAGCTTTCAAGGGTTCTACGAGGGCGGACGCTTCTACCCGAGAGAAGTCGGCTATGCGGCCGTGACTGATCGGGACACGGGGTACTACACCGTGGATCTGAGAGGAGTGTGCAAAATTTACGATCCCACCAAACGACAACATTTGCTGGAACACGTTAACGGCCTGCCTGTGAAACCCTGGTTTAACGAATGGCCGTTGGTCTCGTACGACCAGCTGCAAGAATTGGTACTGCGGCTGTACGAGAGATTTTATCGCCGAGACAAAACTTGTGTGGCTTACAAAGGTGGACGTCAGGAGAAAAAGTTTTTGGATCGACTAGACATTCCTTCCATCAACTTGGACGAGTTTGGCTGTCCTCACATCCGTGAGCTGAAAAAGAGCTACGGAGGGCAAAAAGATGCCAGTTGCGGCTGGCACGATGCAAGCTTCGAGCCTGGAGAGAATCGTGTTCGTTGCTGCATGGAAAAAGTCAAGTTGTTGAGGAGCTGGATGGTTCAAGATATCAAGGATGTAGAGCTGCTGCGTTCCAGAAAGAAAGACTTGGAGAAGGAACTTGATCGCATCAACGAGAAGCTTGAAATGTACGACAAAGATTGGAATGTAAAGGATTGAGTCTTTATGATAATGTCTTGAAGGATTGTAACACCTGGGCTTGTCCTAGGACGACGTTGATGTAGACAAAAAAAAAAAAAAAATTTTTTTTTTTTTTTTTTTTTTTTTTTTTTTTTTTTAAAAATTGTGTCTTCAATCATCCTCAGCCACCTCGTCAGTCTTTCAAAAGTCTGTACAACATGCTACGTCTTCCAGTTGAGGAATAAACATTCATACAGTCAGTTCCCTCTCAACCATCACGTTGGTCACATCAGTCTGTCTTTGGTTTTCCATGCCTCATTCAACAACTCTGTGCATGCATTCATAGTCTCCCAATCAAGGCATCACACTAATCATCCCAAGTTTCAGTCTCTTGCATTGTATGACAATCGTTGGTGACTCTAAACCTTTGTCATTTCACCAAAGCAACATCAACCATGTCGTTTCATGTTTCCACCACAACCATGGTTCCAAGTCGGTTCGTCTCGTATGCCAGCAGCCTCTTGTGATGGAACCAACATTGTGATTCTTTCGACTTGGATCCATCTGCTAGACAACATGTTGCTCCAATGTTTCTCGTGAATCATCAAGTCATAGAATCATCACGAGTGGTTAACTTGCCCAAGGATGGCTTGAAAGATGCTTCGTTTCATATCAATCAAGTCAAACCAAAGACCCATGTTTGAAAGACTCTGCCTAACCAGATGCACGGCCAATGCTTCTAGTCTCCAATGTTGGTTCGTCGTAAAATCAGCTTACCCACCCGCCCCTTCACCTACTGTTTCACGACGTCACATGGAAACGTAATGTCAGGTTCAGCCAATCACCTGTGACGTCCTTCCCTTCCAACTCAAGACTCTGCAATCTATTGGCTGGGATAGAAAGACGTGAGGATGACGTACATTTCCAGTATATAAGCTGACTGCAGACCTTCCAGCCCTCATAACCCGTCGCTCACTCTGCTTTTAGAGAACCTTTACCCATTTTTTTCCCTTTGCGATTCTTTGCTCATTTCACTCTTTGTAGCAAACATGAATTTTTCAGAGTATGGATCTTTCTTGGCCAGCAGCACCTACAATTGCACCGAGTGTGCCATTTGCCTGGAGGATTTGGCCGCCTCGCCGGGCAACAGAACGACAGACGTCAGAGCATCTTGCCGTTTGGCCTGCGGGCACGTCTTCCATCACGACTGCGTCCTGCAGTGTTACGGGTCAGAACTCACGCAGTGCCCACTCTGCCGGGTGGATTTTCTGCCCAGCTTCCCCGAGTGTGGTTTCTGCAGGATTTCTCTAAATCCATGTGCACCCGTCTCCACTCTGGAGTGCTGCGGGACCAAGATGCACTGTCTGTGCTTGGACACTTGGTTGCAAGGAAGTGGGGATGAAAGTATGGGCTGTTCCGTTTGCAGCGGACAGCGAGGGGACATGTTGGCCAAGAAGGAACTGCTGCGAGATTCCGATGACGAGGAGGAGGAGGAGAATGTTTGGGAATTGAACAGCAGTTTGTATCCACCGACCCCCGACTTGCCCCAAATGGACGACGACGATGAGGACTCGTTCTGGGACACACCAATTCTCTCAGACCATCTCCGAGAATCTGAGGAGTACATGGCCGCAATTCATTCAAATAATTACGACGTATACTCCGACAGTGAATCGGTTCAGTCTGGAAGAGAAAGTCCGGACGTGATTTGCTTAAACTGACTTGTGTTCTCTAAAAGACACTGGTGTATAGTGACAACCTTTTACCGTAAGAAAATGGGTGGTTCCGAGTGGTGGAGCACGTCTCCATCGCTCGGAACCACCCTTTTTTTTACGCCACCCTGTGAACCAACGTTGGATTGGTTTGAGGGAAGCAAGTAAAAGGAAAAGGCAACAGACTTGGTCTCGAGAAGCATCATCAGCTGGCCAAAGTCATCCTTGTCCAATGGTGGCAGAATCGCAGAGAGACTTGGTTTACACAGCATTTGCAAAGATTCAGACATTTCCTTTGACCATCGTTGGGAAGGAGCAAACAACTCGAGTCTTAAATAGAAAGCTTTAGAAGCATCCATCCATGTGGTGGGTTACTGGAATGGCTGAGCGCAGTGTAGATGCTGTGATACCAATGTTGTAAGAGTTGCTGCTGCTGTCTGGCAAGAAGAAGAGCTTGTGATGATGTAGACACACATATGTTAAAAAAAAAAAAAATTTTTTTTTTTTTTTTTTTTGAATGTAAGTCTTCTTCTCTGCCGTCTCATCACGACAGGCTCTTCCTCTCGTCCAAGTCACAACACCAACAAATAACATTTTTTTTAACAGAGCTTACATTGTGACCAGTTGACATGTTCACTTCTCCAGAACCAACAAAGGCAGCAACTCTCAACTGTCCAAATGTCTAGTCCTCACCAACTCACTCTTCATCAACCCATGCATAGACTCGTTGCATCCTTTATTGTGTAGCTCCAGATGTATAAAACTTGGTTCCATGTCAAATGACGTTTCAGGTGGCAAGTCTCCCAAGCAATCACGAGTCGGCGACAAGTCGATGGTGCAGGTGGGTGCAGCTTTGCATCATACATTGATGTGCATCGTAGCCGAGTTTCTCCAGTGTGTTTACCAACAGCTACAGACGTAAAGGTGGTTCGTATATGAGCGGCAGATGTACTTTGTGACATTACATCTGGAGGGCGCATGGGGATAGACATACCATCACAACATGCAAAGGTAACATGGACCCCCCTGTGTCATACGGCACCAGTCCCATCTCGCTGGGTCTTACGATGAATGAGCTACGGCTGATGAAACCTTCGAGCACGACTCGGAAACTTTGATGCGAGGCGACACGTCAACGGTGGCAGATATCTACACACAAATTGCACGTTGCACACTGTGCGTAGAGACCTTTCGAACGATACCTCACTCGTCCGGTTGCGTTAAAGAAATTTACAGTCGCCAACAACAGGGTACTTGTAAAATCCGAAAAAAAAACTTGTAGGTCTAGGACCATGGCACTTTACAGGTACAGTCTACCCCTCTCGACATGCATCCCAAAGCTGGTCCGAAAGTTCTAGCTGGCACCACTGGGGAGCAGCAACGGACCAAACTTGGTTCCATTGGAAATGACGTTTCAGGTGGTAGTGTCCCAAGCACTCGCCGGTCAGCGACAAGTCGATGGTGCAGGTGGGTGCAGCTTTGCATGACACACTCATCTGCAACGTAGCCGAGTTTCTCCAATGTGTTTGCCACAGGTTATAGACGTCAAGGTGGTTCGTGTCTGAGCCATAGGGTATCTTTAACACCTTACATCTGGAGGGCGCATCACGATAGATACTCCATGACAACATGCAAAGGTAACATGGACCCCACTGTGTCATACGGCACCAGTCCCATCTTGCTGGCACTTTCCATGGATGAGCTACGACCGATGAAGCATTCGAGTATGACCTGGAAACTTTGAGACGAGGTGACACGTCAACGGTGGCAGATATGGACACCAAACTCGCACGTTGCATACTGTGCGTCGAGACCTTTCAAACGATACCCCACTCTGCCCGGTTGCGTTAAAGAAATCTACAGTCGCTAAAAACAGGGTACCTGTAAAAACCGAAAAAAAAACTTACAGGGCTAGGACCGTGAAACTTTATAGGTAGACTCTGTCCCTCTCATCATGCATCCTCGAGCTGGTCCGGTAGTTCTAGCTGGTACCGTTGAGGAGCAGTAGCGGACCAAACTTTGTTCCATGGGAAAAGACGATTTGGATCAAAGTCTCCCAAGCACTCACCGACCGTGGACGAGTTGATGGTGCAGGTGGTTAGGCTCGGCACAAAGTACTCGACACTGTTTAGTTTGGGCTCACAGAGGTGTAAACTTGTAACTTGTAGGCCGAAACGTGAGTCGGGTCTGAGATATAGGTTGACGTTATACTCTCTGGAAGAAAAAGTTACAGGGCCAGGACCACGAAACTTTGCATGCACACACCCGACACCACCACACGCATCCCTACGGTGGTCCGGGAGTCGGCGCCCCTATTGCATGGAAGCAGTAACGGTTCAAAGTTGGACGTGCAGACCTGAACGTGTTGGTGACCAGTGGTCCGACGGATGGACACGCAGCAAAGAGGCGATGGTGCAAGGGTACAGTGGACGACTGACCCTCTCGAGGCCCACCACCCGGTCGACCCACGCCCGTCTTCCATAAAAATTATGAGCTGTTGTAAAATTTTGGCCGATTGAAAAAATTTGGTTTTCAGACTGCTGCGAGTGTGGGATAGCATCCAGAGACTTGTGCTTTGATACGGTGGTAGACCAGGTCGAGCTCTGTCCAACGACACCGGTCCCGTGTCTCTAGCTCCATTAGATGCCGAGAACCGTGATGGTCAGCATGGCCCACTTTGAGGCCCTATAACTCTAGGACGGTGAGTCATAGGACCATACCGTTCGAGCATAACACTCGTGGGGTCGAGAGCTATCCATAGATGTGCGACTCGAACCGTTTCAATCACCTTCGAAATTTGCCCCCACCCCCCCCCCCCCCACCCCTCCCGGGTCAAGTGTCCACCCACAAAATATCTAAGCTCTAGGACCCATAGGAGCCGAGATAGGGCCACCCCCCATAGGAATAGCATTGGTCCCATAGGATTAACATGGGAACAATGTAAAGTCTATGGAGAAGCTCCATCAATGGAGGTATCCCCGTCGAAACGTTAAAAAATATGAATTTGTTTGCATCGTTGGCAACACTCTGTTAACTGTAACCAATTTTAACTATTATTTTGCAAACTGAAACTCGGTCATTTGGGCGTTGGTTCTGCTGCAGTCAAGACGTGTGTCGGGTAAGCTCCCATATTTTGATTAATATTTTGCGGAAATTTTAATATTTTTTAAAATTCTTTTTATATTATTGTGTATAAGCATTAGCTCTATCCATAGATGTAGTTTTTATAATTATATTAATTTAATTATTTAAGTTATTAACGTTTTTATGCTACTGCGCAGTTGTAATGTACGTGTCCCATAGAAGGACACGTTGTAACATGTATTTGTTAATATTTTGCTTAAATCTTGAAATTTTTAAAAATTTTTGATATATTCATGTGCAGCTCGATGAGCGCTATCCATACATGCATGTTTTATGCTATTGCGAGTAGTATTTATTAAATTATTTACATTTTTGTAAGAGATGAGTCATCAAAATTTTTCACTTACCTTGAAAAATTCCAACTTGTTGCACCAGAGTTGCTTGACTGACTGACTGGTCTGCGTGCATTACTTCCTGGATGCCACTCCTCGAGACAGATGACTCAAAAAAAAAAAAAAAAATTTTTTTTGGAATGTATGGAATGTCGTGAGTAGGCGTTACCAACAGTGCTGCCCTCTACATCTCGATCCTATATAAGCTGCTGCTTGTGCATTTGCTCCTCAGATGAGCCTTGGACACTGAACGTTCAACAAGCCTGCTTTTTTTTTTTTTTTTTTTTTTTTTTTTTTTTTTTTTCTGAAGCTCCCACCAGCATCTGGACGACATATAAGCTACTCCTCGAGTCTTTTCCATTCAGATGAGCCTTGTTCCTGCCAGAGGATGGACGCACAACCTGAAGAGTTCCCAGACTTTGCCATTCTTCTCTTCTACTGCCACACTTGGTAAGTTGTACATCAGACTTTGCTTGACATGGTCGATATTCTCAGGGTAACCAGTTTGACGTAAGACTGATTACGGCACGTACTCTCAGACAGTCGTGCACTCGTAACTCGGAACGTGAGCTCCTGACGAACGCACCTGGAATGACACCGGTCCATAGCGACATTCGGGTCGAACGCCAGGTGCAAGTAGGCTATGGAGTCATCGGATCCCTGCACTGGGTGGCCGAGGACGAGGTCGATTAACTGGTCCCTATAGAATGAAATGACCGAGTCTTTATGTCTGATGTTTTTACCGACGACCAAGTATGGATGTTGCTGCGAATCCAGAGATTTGACTTGAAGAGTTGCCAGTCTACGCTGTTTCCAGTTGAAGCTTGCCGTTCCAGACGCCCAGACACTTGGTGAGTATAGAACCAAACGACTAACTGACATGTCCCGAGTTCTGACAGAGATGCCAGTTTGACGTAAGACTGATTACGGCACGTACTCTCAGACAGTCGTGCACTCGTAACTCGGAAGTATGACTCCTGACGAACGCATCTAGAATGACACCGGTCCATAGCGACATTCGGGTCGAACGCTAGATGCAAGTAGGCTACGGAGTCATCGGATCCCTGCATTGGGTGGCCGAGGACGAGGTCGATTAACTGGTCTCTATAGAACGAAATGGGCTAGTCTTGTCTGTTTGGACACTTTACCGACCAAGAATGGAAGTTTCTGAAGATGAAGCAAGATGTTCCGGATGAAGAAGAATTTCTTCCTGAAGCTGAGCCTCGACTGAAGAAGACGACCAATCCTTCAAAAAAAAAAAAAAAATTTTTTTTTTTTTTTTTTTTGAAGGGTTGGTTGTCTGAGATGCCAGCTGGGACCTACATAAGCTGCAGCTCGAGCCTTCAAACTTTAGATGAGCCTTGTTCCTGACATAGGAGGGAAGCAGCCTCCTGGATGGTCTCCAAGTCATGCAACCTTTCTCCTTGTTTCCTTCCACGGCAGACATTCGGACACACACACGGCAAGTAAAAACTCGACTCAATGACCGTCAAGACATGATCCTCCCGAGTTTCTCAGAGATCCCAGTTTGACGTAAGTTTGACTTACTGCCGACTCTCAGACAGTCGTGCAATCGTCCCTCGGAACGAGAGCTCCCGTCACACGGTCACTGCCATGGCACCGGTCCATAGAGACATTCGGGTCGAGCGTTGGGTGTAACTTGGCTATGGAGTTATCGGATCCCTGCATTGGGTGGCCGAGGACGAAGTCGATTAACTGGTCTCTATAGAACGAAATGGGTGGTAAATTGTTCTTTGAAGGTCTGAATAGTCTTGTACACACACTTGTCACGTCTGAATGTGCACGGGAGGTCTTGGAAAAAGGTTGCATGTGAAGAGTTCCTGCTCCGGTTCCTGAAGTGCATGCTGAAGTGTTCCAGTTGTTCCTGAAGTGCATGCTGAAGAAGATGTTTCCTGGTCACTTCTCCCTGCTGCAGGTAAGTATATAGACCCATCGACAGTTGGACATGATCCTCCCGAGTTTCTCAGAGTAATCCAGTTTGACGTAAGTGTGACTTACTGCCGACTCTCAGACAGTCGTGCAATCGTCCCTCGGAACGAGAGCTCCTGACAAACGCACTCCAGCCATGGCACCGGTCCATAGAGACATTCGGGTCGAGCGTTGGGTGTAACTTGGCTATGGAGTTATCGGATCCCTGCACTGGGTGGCCGAGGACGAAGTCGATTAACTGGTCTCTATAGAACGAAATGGGTGGTAAATTGTCCTTTTCCTGTTTGATTGGGTCTCGTCGAAGCTGAATGTTCCAGTGGGAGAAGTGACTTTGCCTCCTGTTCCTGGTTCCTGAAGTGCATGCTGAAGTGTTCCAGTTGTTCCAGAAGTGCATGCTGAAGAAGATGTCCTGGGTACTTTTCCCTTCATTCTGGTTCCACATATTCAGCTGCAGGTAAGTATAGACCGATCGACTCTTGGACAGGACTCATATTCTAGATACATGAGGAAGTCTTTGATTTGATCGGCCTCTTCAAAGCTGGATGGACCAGAGGTGTTGGGAAAAGTGCTTGTTCCTGGTTCCTGAAGTGCATGCTGAAGTGTTCCAGTTGTTCCAGAAGTGCATGCTGAAGCAGATGTTCCTGAAGGTTGCTTCTCCCTTCACAAATGTTCCAGATATTCAGCTGCAGGTAAAGTATAGACCTATCGACAGTTGGACATGTGCCCATTGTTCTCAGAGCTCCCAGTTTGACGTAAGTTTAACTTACAGGAGGATAACTGGTCTCTATAGAACAAAATGGGGCACTAGTCATGTGTCTTGAAAGGTCTCATCGAAGCTGAATGTGTTGGGAGAAGTTCCTGCTCCTGCTGTTCCTGAAGTGCATGCTGAAGTGTTCCAGTTGTTCCAGAAGTGCATGCTGAAGCAGATGTTCCTGAAGGTTGCTTCTCCCTTCACAAACGTTCCAGATATTCAGCTGCAGGTAAAGTATAGACCTATCGACAGTTGGACATGTGCCCATTGTTCTCAGAGCTCCCAGTTTGACGTAAGTTTAACTTACTGGAGGATAACTGGTCTCTATAGAACAAAATGGGGCACTAGTCATGTGTCTTGAAAGGTCTCATCGAAGCTGAATGTGTTGGGAGAAGTGCCTGCTCCTGCTGTTCCTGAAGTGCATGCTGAAGTGTTCCTGTTGTTCCAGAAGTGCATGCTGAAGCAGATGTTCCTGAAGGTTGCTTCTCCCTTCACAAATGTTCCAGATATTCAGCTGCAGGTAAAGTATAGACCTATCGACAGTTGGACATGTGCCCATTGTTCTCAGAGCTCCCAGTTTGACGTAAGTTTAACTTACAGGATGATAACTGGTCTCTATAGAACAAAATGGGGCACTAGTCATGTGTCTTGAAAGGTCTCATCGAAGCTGAATGTGTTGGGAGAAGTGCCTGCTCCTGCTGTTCCTGAAGTGCATGCTGAAGTGTTCCTGTTGTTCCAGAAGTGCATGCTGAAGCAGATGTTCCTGAAGGTTGCTTCTTCCAGATATTCAGCTGCAGGTAAAGTATAGACCTATCGACAGTTGGACATGTGCCCATTGTTCTCAGAGCTCCCAGTTTGACGTAAGTTTAACTTACTGGATGATAACTGGTCTCTATAGAACAAAATGGGGCACTAGTCATGTGTCTTGAAAGGTCTCATCGAAGCTGAATGTGTTGGGAGAAGTGCCTGCTCCTGCTGTTCCTGAAGTGCATGCTGAAGTGTTCCTGTTGTTCCAGAAGTGCATGCTGAAGAGTTCCAGATATTCAGCTGCAGGTAAAGTATAGACCTATCGACAGTTGGACATGTGCCCATTGTTCTCAGAGCTCCCAGTTTGACGTAAGTTTAACTTACAGGATGATAACTGGTCTCTATAGAACAAAATGGGGCACTAGTCATGTGTCTTGAAAGGTCTCATCGAAGCTGAATGTGTTGGGAGAAGTTCCTGCTGTTCCTGAAGTGCATGCTGAAGTGTTCCTGTTGTTCCAGAAGTGCATGCTGAAGAGTTCCAGATATTCAGCTGCAGGTAAAGTATAGACCTATCGACAGTTGGACATGTGCCCATTGTTCTCAGAGCTCCCAGTTTGACGTAAGTTTAACTTACAGGATGATAACTGGTCTCTATAGAACAAAATGGGGCACTAGTCATGTGTCTTGAAAGGTCTCATCGAAGCTGAATGTGTTGGGAGAAGTGCCTGCTCCTGCTGTTCCTGAAGTGCATGCTGAAGTGTTCCAGTTGTTCCAGAAGTGCATGCTGAAGCAGATGTTCCAGTTGTTCCTGAGATGTACTTCTCCCTTCATCATGATACCAAATATTCAGCTCCAGGTAAGTATAGACCGATCGACTCTTAGACATGCCTCCGGTTGTCAATAAAGTGTGGTAGTCTTTGGTCTGATCGGTCTCATCGAAGCTGAATGGTTCATAGATGTTTGGGAGGAGTGCATATTCCAGTTGTTCCTGAAGTGCATGCTGAAGAGTTCCTATTCCTGAGGTGTACTTCTCTCTTCATCATGGTACCAAATATTCAGCTATCGTATGGACTGAAAGACTATTAGACATGCCTCCAGTTCTCAAACGAGACAAAGTGTGCAAGTCTTAGACATGCTTCCAGTTCTCAAACGAGACAAAGTGTTGAAGTCATTGACATGCCTCCAGTTCTCAAACGAGACAAAGTGTGCAAGTCTTTGACATGCCTCCAGTTCTCAAACGAGACAAAGTGTTGAAGTCTTTGACATGCCTCCAGTTCTCAAACGAGACAAAGTGGGCAAGTCTTTTGTCTGAAATGTCTCATCGAAGCTGAATGGTCCAGAGATGTTTGGGAGGAGTGCATGTTCTAGTTGTTCCTGAAGTGCATGCTGAAGAGTTCCAGTTGTTCCTGAAGGTTGCTTCTCCCTTCATCATGGTACCAAATATTCAGCTCCAGGTAAGTATAGACCGATCGACTCTTAGACATGCCTCCGGTTGTCAATAAAGTGTGGTAGTCTTTGGTTTGATCGGTCTCATCGAAGCTGAATGGTCCATAGATGTTTGGGAGGAGTGCATGTTCCAGTTGTTCCTGAAGTGCATGCTGAAGTGTTCCAGTTGTTTCTGAAGTGCATGCTGAAGAAGATGTTCGTCCCTCCTCCTGTTCCTGGTTCCTGAAGTGCATGCTGAAGAAGACGTTCCTGTTCCCTTCATTCTGGTTCCATATATTCAGCTGCAGGTAAGTATAGACTGATTGACGCATAGACACATCCCTTCGTTCTCAGAGTAAACCAGTATGACACAAAAACTGCCGACTCGCAGACAGTCGTGCACTCATCCCCTGGCCAAGGATGAGGTCTGGACTCTATAGAACGAAACGGGGTAGTCTTTTGTGTCTGATTGGTCTCGTCAAAGCTGAAGGAACCAGAGATGTTGGGAAAGGTGCCATTTCTTAAAATGCATGCTGAAGTGTTCCTGTTGTTCCTGAAGTGCATGCCGAAGGAAAAAGATGACACACACATAAACACACACGACACACACATAAACACACACAACACTTACACGACACACACATCAAACACTTACACGACACACACATCAAATGATCAGACAACCAACATTTCAAAAAAAAAAAAAAATATATATATATATATATATATATATATATATATATATATTTATATTTTTTTTTTTTTTTTTTTTTTTTTTTTTTTTTTTTTTTTTGAATGGTTGGTCGAGTTGTCTCGACATCCTACATGGCAGTCGTTGATGAGCCATTTCGTATAAAAGGCAGTTCCTCAGTCATTCTCGATTATAGAGCCTTTCTTCAACAACCAGTTGCCTTTGCTGCTCCTTCTCCAAGCTGAGCTTCGAACGACATGTACTACAGGTACGAATTACACCCCAACACGACTCAGTTCTTGACGGCCGTCATTGGCATAGATGGTGAGTCGTACTTTTGTACCGGGATGTCAGGAAGCTGCTGGCTCAACGGCAACCGGAGGACTTTTCCAGGTCTGCGCTGGATAGAGTGGTCAGTCCAATGCTTCAACTCAGAGACGTCCTGCCGAAAGGAGCAAACTTCAAGTACCAGCATTATTACGTGTTAGACGTATGCACCACGCTGAGAATCCTGGAGCGTTGGGATTTGCAACTTTATCTCTGGTTCCAAGACATGCGGGGGAATGCAAAAGTGAATCTCGTTCATCTTGAAAAGTTTGAGCAAGTACTGAAGACTCCATACATGTCATCGAATCCAGTAAATATGCCCAGATTCGTCCTGGCCAATCGGGATGATGTGGATGCCCGCTGTCTTCTGACTGAATACTTGCCTCTCCTCGTCACTGCCACCTTGGGATTCTATCGAGAGATTGAATGTGAAAGACTGATGGAGATTCAGTACCAGCGGGATGCCTTACAGCAACAACCTGATGTCTCACAGCAAAGTCAGCAGCCGGAACAACAACAGCCTGATGCCTTACAGCAACCAGCATCCCCGCAAGACTCTAAACCATTTATGAGGCAAATGTATGGGAATCAAGTAGAGCCTGAGACGACAAGTCCAACCAACCCTCAACCAAACAACGAGAACATTGGACTGATACAAGAAGACACGTTGCCTGATGATGGCCAAACAAGAAACGGTGCCATCTACGGTGTGAGAGCTGCATCTCAAACAAGTACAGATATACCACCTAAATATTTAATGCATCTTCAATACGTTCCAGAATACTTTGAAGTCGTCAATCTATGGAACGTAGAGGAAAGAGTGTGGTATGTAAAGGCTGCAACAGTGGAGCGTGCATCTGCTGCAAATGATGGGTCTTGTGAGATAAAGACTGAAGTGAAGGAAGAGGATTGAAGAGACTTGGAGAAGCTTCATCATCATCTGTAATCAAAAAAAAAAAAAATATATATATATATATATATATATATATATATATATATATATATATTTTTTTTTTTTTTTTTTTTTTTTTTTTTTTTTTTTTTTTTTGAGATTACAGATGATGATGAAGCTTCTCCAAGTCTCTGAGCTCACAGCAACCTGGTCGTCAGCATATAACCTACAGCTCGAGTGTTTGACATTCAGATGAGCCTTGTTCCTGATGAGTAGAAGGAAGCAGCCTGCTTAAAGAGTTTCATCATCCTCCAAGTCTGGCACGTCTTTCTCCTTCCTTGTTCCTTCCATGCCACACCACACATGGCAAGTATAGACATGGCCCCGTGTTCTGAACGAGTCGCCAGTTTGACATAAGATTCATTGTTGCACGTCTCTCAGACATTCGTGCACTCGTAACTCGGAAGAATGACTCCTGACGAACGCACCCGGAATGACACCGGTCCATAGCGACATTCGGGTCGAACGCCGGGTGCAAGTAGGCTATGGAGTCATCGGATCCCTGCATTGGGTGGCCGAGGACGACGTCTACTAACTGGTCTCTATAGAACGAAATGGGGATTGAAAAAATTTTTTGTCCATTGACTGCCCAAGTATGGAAGGTTCTCTCTAGCGACATTTGTTGGCCAAAAATTTCCAAGTCAAGAGTTTACAATCTTGGCTGTTGCTCAGTTCCAAGCCACGCTTCCATCAGGTATTTTTAACCCATGGTTAGCCTGCAAACCTTCAACGTTCCAGCTGACCAAACGAATCCAAGCTTGCAAACCTTCAACGTTCCTGCTGACCAAACGAATCCAAGCCTGCAAACCTTCAACGTTCCAGCTGACCAAACGAATCCAAGCTTGCAAACCTCCGTTCGTTGGCGTCAAACCAAACGTCAAAAAGAACAAGGTTGGTGCGGCAAAATGTTGAGATGGCACGTGTCCAGACAGACTGCAACGTGATCTACTTGGAACGGTGTCAAGTGGTAGTTTCCGCATCACGCCACCAAATTCCTTACCTTATTAGGGCATGACGAGGGTGCAGGAATACCCATCCAACGTTGGTTACTGGCGAGATTCCAGACTGAGGCAGAGTATATAAGCTGGCTCGTTTCAGATCGAAAGCATTCAGACTGACGACTGCCTTACCCGTCTCTCGTCTCTCGTCTCTCTCTCGCATATCCTTGCAACTATGGCCAACGTACCTTCTGAAGAACGACGCCATTCTCACAAGTTGTCCTGCCGTCCCACTTCCAATGCCAACAGCAGCAGCAGCCACGAACGAATCAGAGATGCTGCCACAGTTTCAAGCAACAGACATGCTCCTCTGGTAATGAAGAGATCCGGCTATGGAGAAGCCGTTCTTCCTCATCGTGTTCCCGCAAGCATCGACCGACCAGTTTCCAAAGATGCAACAAAGAAATCCGGTGGCCGACCCGAAGACGTGTTCAAGATACCGAAAAACCATCAAAGGATCACGTCAACCGACCAGAAGGATCCTCTTTGAATAGAAAGAGCCACCAAGAATCGTCGTCCAAGTCTCACAGCAGCAGCAGCAGCAGACATCACCACAAACGTCCTGTTCCGGCCGAGTCCCTTTCCAGTCCACCACAAGATTCCAAGTCCCAACCGAAGCGTCCAGCCGACCACCAGCAAATGCCTTACAGTCCAGATGGTTCCTCCAGTACTGGTATAGACATTTTCCCAACGCTGTCCGACCAAGTGCCGTCCAGACTCGAGGCAAAGATACCGTCGACCACTTCGGTAATTCTTAGCTTTATCGTCTTCCTAAGAGGGCTAAGGATATACTTTCACACTCTGCCATCCGAGGTCTGGACAGCAAATATTCATAGATTTTTTCATGAATCGCAAAAGTGCAATTCAATAGAATATGGGAAGCTGGACTGGGCGAGAGCCGAACATCGTCTCGAGAAACCACCGACGTCGACTGGGAGACAAAACGAAGACGTGCGACTCGGATTCCGGTGGGACAACATTTTTCTGGTCAAAATGTTTTTACGTTTGGGCAGAGAACACCGGATCCGGGTACCAACCACATCATTCAGACTTCGGCAGCACCCATCCTATATTACGAATACAACCCTGGCAGCAATCAACACGTCAACAGAAATAATGTAAAGAAACGGCATTACAGAACGTCTGCGCCTAGCTCCTCCGTTGCCAAGTCGAAGGGTTTCTCGGCATACGATCAGTTTCTCTTTGACCGGTACGTGCTGCAACCCTTTTCAATATACAGAGTCAGACACAACTCGACCTACGTCCTCTTAACCTGCCAGAAAAGCCTGTTTCGGCTCGATGTCGTCGAGGAAAGCGTCGCCGAGGACTTGGAAAGAAGAGGGATTTACAGGTTCGCTTCACCGACGGCAGACCGAGTACTCAGACCAAATGCCAGCCTGGGCTACTTAGATAAACCGCCTGCCACACCAGTTTGGAGTCCTCCACCAGCATCTTCCGAGCCGCCATCCGAAGACAACAGTTGCGACGACAGCAGCAGTCTTCAGGCTCACGAAGTTCCGTCTCAACCCACTGAGGCGGAGAGGAACCTGATTGAGGAAATGTTTCATGACATTAGGCCGACAGAATCCCATCTCTCGCCCGACATCTCTGCTGAACCTCCTCAACAAGAAACTGCCCAGCTCATGTTGGTATCCACCGGTGACCAATTGACATGGATCGTGCAACCGACCCAACAGCAGCAGCAGCAGCCGCAATCCCAACTCACCACTCCTGCAAAGAAGGACGCTGCTGTCATGACAAACGACTGGACGTGCAGCAATTGTGTGGCCAAGAAATCATCAGGGTTGGGAATTGCGAGAAAGAGAATAGAGTTGTGCAGTTTAGACTCACCAAAGAAAAGGCGGCGAGTCCAACAACAACAACAACCACTGGATCTTTCTTGCCACATTTCCGGAAAAGTGTCAAATCATCAACCACCGACAGTGCCAAACCTTCCCCCGGCTCCTTCCCGACGAATGGTTGAAGACGATGGATTGTTTAAACCAGAATCGGAAGACGAGTTGACCTCAGAGGACGACGACGACGACGACAAAGAACAGGAGCAAGAGTTGCCATCAGAGGACTTTGACAAACAACAGGAGCAAGAGTCGCCCTCAGAGGACTTTGACATACCAGACTTTAGCGACTTTTTGAACGAAGACGAAGCGGCGGTGGCTTGCATACCACAGCCGGACGATGACTATGAATTGTTTTTTAACGATTTCATGTAAAAAAAAATACATGTCTTCCATCATTTGTAAATTTTTTCACAAGTTTTTAATAAATATTTATTTTCATTTTACACATTTGTGTCGTTTTCATACGTCTTTCCATACACTGCACCAAACTGGGCCCTCAGCAACAATCTCATGTTCTCTATATGCTTGAGAACTTGAGATTGTTGCTGAGGGCCCATTTTTTTGTCACTTTGGTGACCAATCTTGGATGCTCTCAGGCTCAAATCTTTCAACAGAGGAGACCAAGTTCTCGAAGAGAACTTGGTCTCCACTGTTGAAAGATTTGAGCCTGAGAGCATCCATTTTTTTTATTTATCCCATTTCACCAATCTTGGTCAGCAGTGCAGCAACTGGACTTGGTAAGATTTCCCCATCGAAACGTCAAGTCTACAGTTTCCAACCATGGAATCTTCTCTTTCAACGTTGGGCATTTGTCAAGACTCGACCCTTTCAAGCCAGCTAAACAAGACCAGGCAACCACCATCCTTGGACATTGTTAACATCACACACACATCTTGTCAAGACTCAACCCTTTCAAGCCACAGGAACCATCCTTGGAAAACCTCACCCACCTCAACCCAACATTGGAATCTCACGCCAGGACCAGGCAACCACCACCATTGGACATTGTTAACATCACACAAATCTTGGCAAGACTCGACCCTTTCAAGCCACAGGAACCATCCTTGGAAAACTTTACCCACCTCAACCCAACATTGGAATCTCACTCTTCCAACCTTGGACGATTCAGCTCCACATCCAGCACCAACCGTGGTCCACACAACGTTTTTTCCATCAACCAACCTTGGTGACGGTCCAACCGCGTAAGCCGATTCGTGAAAAAACCGAATGGGGTCCCGTGCTCATATATTTTTTTGACCGACTGTACATGCATTATTATTCATTATAAACTGGAAAAGCTTGGACATTTGATAAAGCTTACAATTCTAAATGCGATTATAGGATTTTAACCCTAAAACTTACAATCATCACAAAATATTGTTTGTAAATGTGCAAGTAGGGAATACCTGATGTATATCTTTGTCCAAATCAAATCATTTCCAAGTTTAAAAGTGTAATATGTGGTGAAGCTCATTTGCAATTTTTATGTGTCTTATAATCTCTTGAGACATATAGATACATATTATTTCGCTTCAGAGCAAATCTCAATTTATTTGTGAATATAATATTATTCCAATTAAAGACAAAGACAATTTCACAGTCAATTGACCTATCAGCAATATAACTTTCATGTTACACTTCAATCAGATAGAGAAACTCAAAACTCGAAGAATCTCATGTGAAAATTTATTACAGTTTTTCCTTCTGTGCACAGTTGGAGTAGATATTTCCTAATATTATACGCTACAACTACATATATCAGATGTATAATAAAAGCTACTTTTTGCATCTGATTGGTCACAGTAGCATTATATCAATAAATCAATATTATCAATTATTACAATGATGAACGCTGCTAAATACTCTAACCTCTGTAGTTGATTGTCTCACGACAATCCATCCAACAACATGAATCAACCAGAACTTTTCGTTCAACCTCAGGAAGTAAAAGAAATAGGGTTGTCTTGAAACCACAACATGACAGAGTTTAAAATATCCATTTTCTATTTACATATTTATTGGTACGGAACCGATGCGGACTGATAAATAGAATATTTTCCTTCTTTCATCTGTCTCTGCTGTGAATTACAGCCCCCTCTGCAGGTTTTCATATAGAAATCAATACTTTTCTCTACGTATTCATGTAAGTGAAAGTATGTCATAAATTTTAAGTTTTTTAACATAATAAATCTAATTATAATAATATTGAATTGAATTTTTTTTTATCTAAATAAAAATAAAATGTGTGTAACAATATACTATGTATTTTTAATAGAATTGCTTAGGTGAAGCTCTAAAGCTTCATCTTAGTATATTATTCATGTCCTTAATTATTCTATTGGGAATGAATTTTGTAGCTGTATTAGGTCACAATTCCAAATAAGAAACACAACACAAATATAAATAATGTAAGGATTATTTAAATATTTATTTTAGTTAAAAAAAGATAACGAGAAGGCTTCAATTCGAGCTAATGGCTTAAAATTGTGTTAAACTTTCTTCACTCTTAAAAATGTACTAAGCATTTTTTTCATTAAGCTTTCAGAACTAATTTTAATATTAAAAAGACTTTACTGGGAAATTTTAGACAATTAAAGTAATATGAAATTTCTGGACAAAATTTTAACATTGTTGGAGTTATTTTGGGCTATTTTTTCTCACTTATGCAAATATAAGCATTTATATGAATCAGTAATTTTAATGTTAAAAAGTCTTTATTATTATTTCTTATGTTTATAATTGTTTTCTGAAATATTTAGTGTTGATATTTTTTAAAAGAAGTAATTTTTAATAACACAAATAATTAATTTAATGGCCGTTAAAATATATTAATACACCTATTTTATAAAGATTTTATGTGAAAATATAAATTTTATTATAAATAATTACTTTGCATTTTGTAAAAATCGTTTTACTAATCTATTATGAAAGAAGAATCAAATAAATTCAAAAAACCCCTTTTAAAACAAAATTATTATTGGAAATTATATATTAATGAGAATGAAACAACAATTATTTTACACTTAAAGCTGGTTAATGACATAATGGCTTATTTATTTATTACCATAATAAAAATTAACCTTAATAATTTTGAAAGAAAGTTAAATGATTTTCTGTTTCATTCTGGTTATTTTTGAAAGAAGTTTTTATAATGACGCGTCAATTGATTGATTTATTAAATTAATAGTTTAAGAGGAATTAGTGCTATGAATTAAAATTAAAGCTACTTAAAATATCATTACGGACACATCGTGAAATATATTCTCCCATATCTTTCAGTTAAATTATCCTCCACTTCATGTGAACAGAAAAATTAAAAACTTGTTGTTTAACTTCATGTGAAAAATAATACACTTCCTATTTTAAACCAATCAAAATTACGCGCATGCTATGTTATTAACTCAATGGCAGTACAGCCCTAACGAGTCCAAGAACTATATACTAATGTATTATCCAATTATTATTATAAATTTAACATTTTCATCTGATTATTGCTGTAGAAAAAGAAAAAATTCGTTTTCAATCAAGCGATTTGATTTCATTCAATGCTAAAACTATTTTATAAATTTTGAAATGGTATAAATTGGATGCTTTCATACGTTGATCTATCTTGAAGCAAGAAATATTCCAATGTAAAAATCTATTACTTAGCAACCAAATCAATTTACAAAAGCTGAAATCAAATTTAATTAGTTACAAACGCTACAATTGTACTTGGAAATGAAATATTCCTATTTTAAATGAATGAGAAACAAACATCTTAATATGAGCATTATATATATTCTATCCCAGACAGCTGTTCTAAGTTCATCCTTGGTCAAAGTTTCGACGGACAAATAAGAATTTTATTCAAATAGATATAATGAATATTTGATAAACCTCATATTATAATAAATCTTAAACTTTGATGATTTTACTATGAGTCTTAGAAAATTTTTCATTCTTTATTGGAGTATAAAAAGATTTATATAAGAAAACAAAATATTGGACACACACATGGTATTTAATGTTGGTAACTTGTCCTCTTTTAATTATGATTTCTACATCTATCCTTTTTCCCTCATTGATCTTTTAACCAAATTTTTGACTTTTGAATTACTTTCAGTAAATGTTAAGATAACCCCTAACATAAAAAAAACTTTGAAAAAGTTATACTCTATACATAACCCTATGATTCCTGAGTATTGATTCTTTTAAAAAATTCCCACAAGAATTAATATTTCTCCACTGATCTTTCACTATACCCTGTGACCCCATATTTCTTTTCTTCTAGCGTGTATCATTTAATTCTATCTTTTAAAAAAATATAAGGCCTTAAAAGTTTTCTAAAAAGAAAGATGCACTTAAACTTTTTTACTGTTTCATTGCTAAAAATACCTTGCTACAGATTTTTATGAGAATCTTTCTGTATGCTATCAAATACGAAAATTTTAAGGCTTTTTCTTGCCACATTGCATTAGCTGGCTGATGTTATAAAAATGAGAGTTAATTCTTATTCTCTGCTTATGTCCCAAAAACTTAATGATTGGAAAAAAACTGGAATTTATTGTCAAATTTATATGTATATATATATATATATATATATATATATATATATATATATATATATATATATATATATATATGTATATATATATATATAAATTTTTAATAAAATTATTTTACTGCTTCGCGTTATCGGAATGAAATTATTAAGTGAAATTACTTATGATTAGCCACATTTATATTTATTTATTTTATATTCTGATTGAATGCAGTTTTTTGCATCTGCATTTTTTACCATAAATAAGTTAAAATTCAAAACTGCAAAACAATGACGCAGAGTAAGAAAGCTAATATAGAAATGTAATTTAAATTCCAAATCATTAAATTTGAATTTAATTTTTAATTTATTCCTTCATTTATCTAAACTTTCAAAGAATCTTGATAATAAATTAAAGGCTGTGTACATTCTATTCAGAAAAATGTAGGCTATAACTACATATGAATTATTCAAACAAGAATTATGTATTTGTAATCATTATTTAAATACATTTATGCAAGCTTTTCAATATTTGATTGTAAAATAAAATGTACCACGATATAGAAATCCTATTAAAAGGGATGACATTAAATTTATCCCTTTAAATTCGATGAATTTCATTATTGAACTAAATTTTTACATAACTTACAAAAGGATTGTAAATTACTTATTTACATTCCCTTTCAATAGATGACAGTTTTTAACATTTCGTGAAAGCAACACTGAGGTATATACATAAAATTCTAAAACATTAGAAAGAAAATAATTCTTTGATTTCCTCATCCTTAACTGAAATCGTATCTATAAATATTTTGTAAGTTCATAAAAATTATGAATGTAAAAATGAAGTATGATATATAAGCTTTTGTCTTTATTTAGAAGGATATATTAACGTTAGATGTATTAATTTAAATTGCAATTCGTTCTTCTAATTGTATATCTATAGAAAAAGCTTGATATCTTTCAATATTACGAATTGAAATTGATTAATTTCTGAAGTAATTGTGTTCTGACGAAATGTTTTACCTTTTATGTAACTTACGAAAAGTTAAACATTTGTAATGTTAAACTGAAAAGAGTGAAAAATATTTGAAAAGGGAGTGAATTCATTTGCCAAATAATAAATAACTAAAAAAATTTGTATAATTCTTAAACACTATTTATAATATAATACATTACACTATAAACAAAATGGGTAATGTAAACGTAAATATCATCGCTTTTACGCATTCATTCTATGTCATTATAATGCAAAAATTGGAAAACTATAAATTAATTATATTTATTACATGAATTAAATAACACTTATATATATATATATATATATATATATATATATATATATATATATATATATATATATATATATATATATATATATAATACGTATTATTAAAAAATTGTGTTTCAAACTTACATAAAAAATATGTAATTTACAAAAAGTGTACCTAAAACAACAACGATTCTGAAAACCAATCCCAATTTTTGTCAATAAATTCGATCAACTCTAAAGAAACAAATATGATTTTACAATAATTTAAAAATTTACAAATATTGTTATTAGAAATTATAATATGAAAAAAAAATTATTTTTAACATTCAAATTTTTGTTACACTCATATTATAATGGGAACAATATAAACTTACTTCATTAGAAATAATAAATAAAAATGAAATATTTATTTCATAAACATTATCCACATAAACATATTTTCAGAAATAATATAAGTTTACTTTAAAATTATAATCACATACGAAATAAGATTTATTTAATCTTGTCGTCATATACCATTTTAAATTTGTACATGACCCCTCGGATTGCAATCGCAAATCTTTCCCTCAGAGGTCGAAGATGAAATTTGCATCATCTTTCTCAAATCCCAAAAACCGATTTAGAAAGAGTTTTAATTTCCACTTTTGGGCTTAGGTATTGGAAATTCGAGACTCTCGAAATAGACTTCGAAAGGGAATCACTTCATGAAAAGTTTCTTAAAAAATGAATTAAAATTTTCTCAGCATTCTTTCGGATCCCTTCAAATGCTAAGAAACAAAAGTAAGCCATCTTTTAGCATTTAGTTTATAAAGCAAATATATATATATATATATATATGTATATGTATGTATATATGTATACAATTCATCTATAATCTATAAGAATTTAATTTATTTAAAATCCGAAAGATAGAATAAAAATTTAATTGTTTATTTTAAAATAATATTAAAATTTTTATTAATTAAAAAAGCTAGAATTTTCTTTGAATATCTTAATAAAACGTTATTAACAGTAATAATTTATTTTCAAGTATTGTGTAATAATTTAAATTTGATGTTAAGAATTATTTTGGTGTGTAATTAACATTATTACATTCATTGTATACTTATAATTACTATTGTGAATAATTCAGTAAAATTATGTGCGTCTCTTCTATAGTAATTTTATTGCGAAAGATTCTTATAACTACCAATTATATGTTTTACATAAGTTAATTGTACGAAAACTGTTTTTGAATTCAACTTTGTTTACTAAAATAATCAATTCAAGAAAATTTGCACATTAAAATTTAAAAAGAAAAAGAAAATAACTGTTATATGTATGGTTATAAAATATTTTGTAATTATAAATAAAAAATTGTGATTACAGAAAGATATTTCAGATATAATTAATGTCCGCAAAATAAAGTATTCCGAAATTTTTCTCATAACATATTAAATCCCAAAAAATGACAAATAATACCATGATGATTATAAGATGTTGTTTTCTAAAGGGAAGATTGTACTGGTATGGGATTTGCATAAAGAACCTTATTTGGAATCGTAACGTCACATAAGGCCACCTATTAAATCATTGATGTAAATACTAATGCAATTTTATTTTAGGAAGTAGTTGAGATGGTACTACATATGAGATTACAAACTGTGTACGTAGTAAAATGAAATCATGGTGACAATTTTTATTTCTTATACAATGTTGCAATCTCATCCAGTGAAAGCGAGGAGATGAATCTTGATGTAAATATAACTAAGTAGTCAATTATAGATAAATTACTCAGTAAAACTAAAGTATATAATTTTAATAAGAACCTTTTAAGTGACTCGAAACGATAAGTTGCATATCATAAGTAATAATAGTTTTAGTGGGCAAAAATGGTGGCCAAAGTCAGCCATTCCTTGTTTCTTAGATCCAATGAAATGACCCAATGAGAACACAAGAATCTTGTTTTCATGCAAATATATTTCACAAATCAAAAAAAAATTTAAAACCAAGAATCTTAAGCTGTTTCATACGAATTTCCCAGCAAAATTAATGCTTCAAAGACTATGCAAAAATAATCTGCACCAAACAGAGTTTTTTTTTTCCATTTCTGAAACTGGGTCATTTTTGTATTTCAGATAAACACAGATAATTCAGAAAATTCCTATACTTTGGAATTAACTGAACTTCAGATTTAAATTAAAACATTTTAGATTTACAAAGAAATCAATTTGTTCTTATAATTTATTTAAAAGAAGGCAATATTAATAAAAATTCAATTTTTTTAATTTTTTATAATTAAAAATACAAACAGAGCGAAATAAAATATTTTATTCAACACTTTGTAGAATTTGAGGTAAATAGGTTTGATTTATCAGTCTAATTACTTTAAGTATAAGTCTGATTACTTTTATTTTATCATTCTTTTCTTCACGATTCCATTAAATTATGATATTTATACTGTCATTGTCTAAAAAAACAATTTTGTACATGTAAGGAACCTACTTCTAGTCATCATAATGCTCATAAAAATATTGTTTCCTTCAACTTAAAATTACGCAATAAAAATTGAGTGTTCAACATTACCCTATTAGGTATTGTTCTTACATATTTATTGTGATAAATTTCTATGCAGTACAGTATATCTTTGTTTAATTTTGAAATGCTTTATAAAAATCTTTAAGATATTTGAATTTAAGAATATAATTCTAAAAATGTAAAAAAATATTTTTGGTTAAATGTTTAAGGGAATAATATTTATTTAAACATATTTACATATCTAGATCAATTAATTCGGTACTACAGTGAAATAATCGCATAAACTTATTATTCCCATAAAGAAATAATCTAGCAGTGAAGTGTTTCATGGAAATACAATACAAGTAATTATATTAAATGAACAAAATTAATGGTCAATATTGTTGCAAAGTATGCGAATGGATTATGATACAGTTATGATTTAAAAAGGCTAAAGGGATTTATGATAGTAATTTCAACCAAACTAACCAATGAGGCAAACAATATTTACTTCAAAAATATAATATAATTATATCTGACATTGTTATGAGCAGTTATTCAACGTTGGGAAATATCAAGCAACAGGTTCATAAGCCAAAGATATAAATGGTCTGGCATTTTGATGGAAGTCATAAATTATTTGCATTTTATTGGAACCAATGATGGTGTAGACATTCCTGGAGCCGCTAGTTCAAGAAAACATCATGCGATTAAGAAATAGCTGCATCCATGCCGGTTATGAATTATTAATGCTTCTCCAATTTGCAGATATCTACTGACATCAAAAAATACCATTCAGAGACGATTTTCTGAAGATGGCTTAAATCTCGACTCTGATTGTACTGACACTCTACTTTAGGTTATGTGTTTTCTAGAATGTTACATTACATATCAAAATGTACAGTATTTAAGTGAAATAAATGACTCTTCTAGTAATGATTCCTGATTTTCACACATTTCTAACAATCAACCAGCATGTATATAAAAACTAAATGGACTGCAGTTAAAATCTATATTCATTACCAAGGGAGATATTACCGTATAAAATACAACTTACTGTATTAGTCTCGGAAGCATCACTCTGTGGCAGGTAGTCTGTGGCATTCAATCTCTTTTACTTCAGAAGATTTACACTGATAATATTTCTTTCAAAAAATACATCAAGAATATTTTGTAGTATTTTGTTGTTTAATCTATATAGTTCAGTTTTTCGGCATGGCAACTTATAATCACTTATTTCTTAGTTATGCCGTCAATGTTTACGAAAGGTTAATTACTTCCCATGAATTATACTTAGTTTCCAATGTTCCTTCAATCAATTATATTTCGAAAATATTAGGTGGAAAAATATATTAATATTATGTCTGTTGAGAAATTTCAGTTTTTTCTCAATTTTAAGACTGGTATCTAAACTATTAAATGGTGCAAGAATTTTTATGCGGAAAATAATTTCATTTTAAACGAATTCACCAAAACAAATGTTCTGTATTGGTATAAGAAATTTGAGATTTAGTAGTTTAGTTATAGTAATGATATAAATAAGTGAAAATGAATTTACATACAGGCTCTTAAATTTTTATGGAAATAGGAATAGAATTGCTGAGAAGTATATTTATCACTCAAGTAGTTTCAAATAAATCATTCTTTGATAAAAATTTGCAGAAAAATGCAATAAAAACCATTTTAAATATAAATATTCCATATATTTCTCTATATAGATCATTATTTAATGTAACATTTTTCTTAAAATTTATATATATATATATATATATATATATATATATATATATATATATATATATATATATATATATAAATTTCTTTATAAGAATAAAAAATATTTTAATAAACAAAATTCAGTTTTGAAAGCATTTACCAGAATCAATATTATATATTAGTATAAGAAGCTTGAAAAAGTGAGTTCTATCAATTTAATTTATAAAAAGAGAAGAAGAAAACTGTTAAGTTGAAATTTATGAAATATATTTAAAAGAGATATAATAATTAAAAATTTAAACTATCATGTTCTCTTCTTCTTTCAAATGAATTTCTGTTGTATCATTAAATTATTATACAATTTAAAAATATCATTTATTACACAATTCTAAAAACTTTCAAACTATTTTTCAATCAAATGACCTCTATAATGCTTATTCATAAAGAGAAGAAATCAGGAGAAATAACCAAAATACAAATATCATATTTTATTTAAGATGGTAGGTTAATAACTATAAAATATATTTTATTTATCGAAGTTATGGCAACAAATAAAGAGCGATTTTGCCACACTGCCAGCTGACGGTTGCACCATATTAAAACCATATACTTTCCAATATATGAAAGTTTTCTGATATCCCAAGGGTAATTTCTCTCCAATTCGAGCCTGTTACCTTTGGCAGTTTTAGAAGTGGTTTCTGATGTGGATTTTCCGATCGAGATGCCTGATCTTAAAATATTCTTTCATCTGTTCGACAGTTATTTAGCATCGGATAAGACGACCAAGTCAGAAGAAAAAATTCATTTCGGTTTTTAACCTTTCATTAAGTAACATCGCCATTTTACACGCTTAAAAATTTAAACACACATACAATGATTACTCTTTTCTTATTCTCCATAGAAATAAGAAAAAAAAGAATAGAATATTTTAGAATTTTTATATGAAGATCGTGATATAAGTTAAAGTATGTATTTTATTTATTAATTTACTTTGTGTGAGATGCAATTTTTAGTACGCTAAAAAATATTTTTGTTGTAATTACAAATATGAGTTTTAAGTCATTTATAAATATTCAGGTGCGAATTCATCGTTTCTGCTTCTCAGAGTAGAATGCGACTCTATGTGTGTGTGTGTGTGTGTGTGTGTGTGTGTGTGTGTGTTTAAT
Source organism: Latrodectus elegans (assembly GCA_030067965.1). NCBI lineage: Eukaryota > Metazoa > Arthropoda > Arachnida > Araneae > Theridiidae > Latrodectus > Latrodectus elegans. The sequence goes on along the minus strand of CM057820.1, from coordinate 90,033,184 downwards.
TATATACAGTTATCAAAACACTTGAACAATTGGTAATAAACAAATTCTGGGAAATATACTTGCGCAGGATATTGATTTTAAGATTATAAAATAGGCCTGATTGATATCCTTATATGGAATTTGTGCTATGGGCTAAGACATTTTACTTCATTCTCATGCTCATCTAACTATTTAATCAATCCCAATGCATGAAAAGGAGCATACCAACTTAGTAAATTCCAAATTCTGCAAGGTATATAACTCATTGATGAAAGTGAACTCTTTAAAATTTACACTCATAGAGAGAGAAATTTTTTAATATCGTTATATATTTTCGCTTTTACAAAAATAACATTGGTTTTGTGAAAAAAAAGAAGCACAGATTATATGCTACATGATGTCTTGGAATTTTTATTTTGATTTTTCCATTGCATTTCTGAATGTTATTTTCTTTTCGTTACAGTATATGAGTGGTTTTCATATTCTTTAACCCCACAGTGATAAGTAATGACAAAATTTCTTTGAAAGTTTTAGGTATTTTAAACAAGAAAATTTAGCTATGTTCTCTCTTAAAAATTTTCTTTTTATTATAAAAATACAATTCCCAACAATCATTTCTTTTTCAGAATTTATAATGTCAAATGTGCATTATTCCTTGTGTTACTTCCTTTCCTTTGTTTTTTACCTTTCTAAATTCATGTTGATAATACAAACTAAAAAATGTTTTTGTTATCATGTGAATTTTTGACAATTCCCTATTTAAACATAGTGATCCAAAAAAAATTTATTTTTATGTAAACCATAAAGAATTGATATCAATATAATTTTTCCTATAACTTTACTTATGAGTAAAAAGTATAGCAGAAAGCTAAACAAAAGTCAGTATTTAATTTTGTAAGAGAACGAACGTATCTTAAAGAATATGTTTCATGTGTATTTCAACTTTCACTGCCTAATTATTTCAAAAGTATGATTATTTTAATCCTTACAAAGATATACCTAGAAATTGCATAGTCTATTAAGTACTTTAAGATTTAAACATTTATTGTTAAGTAGACATTTAAAAATTAAATACTAAAATTTTTCTAAAATACAAACCTAAAAATAACTTCTAAATATGAAAAATATTTAAATAGAAAAAGCATCATATGAAGTGGCATTTATATGGCCTCTGTTTTTTATACCTATTATAACGTTTAATATTTATTAAAAGCAGATTATATCAATATTGTGTATATAAATTAAAATTAGATAGACTTCAACATACATTTGTCATATGATTCTAAAATAACATGATAACGGTTAGTTTTATCGGTTTGTTACATTCCTTACTAACATTGATTAAAAAAGATTCTTATTAATATATGATTTCAAAAGTTCCTGATTAGAATCTAAAGAGATAAAACTTTATAAATGCCCACAAAGAATCTCCAAAAGATTTCTCGGGAAAAAGAAAGTTAACAGACTTTCTTTTTCGTAAGAAATCTTATGGAACGAAAAAGAAAGAAACAAAATGTGAGCTAAGATATGGTGTTCTCTTTTTCCATCTCTCTCTCTCTCTCTATCTTTTTCTAAATTTTTAAACTTATTACATCAGCCTCAATTTGAATTGATATGAGTTCGCATAAAATTTCTGGCATCTTTCCTCGATTATATATATATATATAATGAAAATCAAAATAATTATGTGTACACACTATATATATATTTTAGGCAAATAATCAAAATTAAACAAATTGATGAAACTATAGTATGAAATCTAGCCAAAAAATAACTCACTTATAAAAGAATGCATTGCAATGAGTTCCTGGTAGTTATTACGTTATCCTCATCAACTCTAACTATGTATCCAAGAATTCGGAAATATTAATAAAAAAATCAATCGGTAGAGGGATAAGTCAACTTGATGTGTCAATAGAGGAAAGCTTCTAATATACGGAACGGGGCTATTCTCTGCCTGCAAACCAAATATTTTCTTTTGTGATGCAATCATTCTTCTTGCCCCAGTCTATTGTCCAATAATCAGCGATGTCATTCTTACTTATCTCCATCGTGCTATGCTCCCGTTCCTTCAGGCTCCGCAGAAATTGATGGTCGTTCTCAACACAACCCCTGCCTCCCCCACAGAAGTGTTTGTGAAGCTTTCATAGAATGGCAACCCCTAAAAATACATTACGAAATTGTAAGCACCATAGCAATTTTTCTATCTTTTAGTTCTATCGATGGAACAGATAGAAATGCAATATAATTAAATCAAACTGTTGCTTGTTATAGGATGTTATGAATAATATTTATTTAGATATTTATCAATGCATCATAATTTATTACTCGTAACTGAGTTAGGTTAAAAATACTGCTAAAAGATCATTAACAGAAAGATGCTTAAGTGTAGAACTAAATGAGTTGATTTTATTGTGAATGCAAAATATTTTGAGACAAGAAATGATATTAATTCTCCAAATATGTTTAATTTAATATTAGCATGGAGAATATTATACACTGAAATATATTAATAATATTATAACTATAGAAATTTTCATAAAGTATACCCATTTAATTTCACTTCCATAAAAGGAACATTTCACGAACAAAAATTATTTTCAATAAAAACAAAGATGAACAATGTTTTTTCCTGTTTCGTTTTATATATGAAATTAATTAATCGTCTTTAAATAATGATTTCTCATTTTTGAACACAGACTATGAGAAGAAGAAATAATTCTTAAAAACATAAAAATAAAATTACTATTTTCATGAAGTTGCATAAGATTAAAAATGTACTTGAATCCTCAGATTTTTTTTTTTTCAGATTTGAAGAAGTTTATTTTCAAAGCTCTTGAGCAATATTGCTTATAGCTCTTCCTTACAATACTTTCAAAACATTTATGCCAAAACTGAAAATATTTATTCTCAATGGCTTTGTCTTTAAGCATTTTTGATGCTAAATATAATATAAAAATTAAAATTGACTGTCACTACGATAAGAAATTAAGCCTTAAGAAAAATTACAATATTGTTTGTCTTTAAAATAAATTAGTATCTTGTATAACAAAATGAGTTTTGCTAAAATTTTAGATTCGTCTGAAATTAAGTTATTGCACAAAGTATCAGAATTTTATCCATCACTGTATTTGTAACTTTAATCATATGTACAATAATTATATGCACTAACGACGATGTGTTCATGCAAAATAATATATAACAAAACATATTAGCTTCATTTACAGAACGGTAGTATAGAAATTACAGGTATACAAGTTTGTGTCTCTAGACTATAATAAACGATCTAACGCTCTAAACTGGTTGCAATTCTAAACGCTCATGTTCACCTCAAACTCCTATCAATTAATTTTCAAATTTATGTCAATTAACGAGTGGATAAAATTAGCATCTCCTTTAAGACAAAACTTAAAGGGAAATTTTTGCTATTACTCAGCTCGGATGTCGCTTGTGTTTGCCTTGAACATTCCCGTAAAAATAATGCTTAGAACCCTACGTTCAATGAAGGATACTCCTAAAATGACTTCTAAATTGTTCTTGTGTGCTATGAAATTTTGTTATTTTAAAAGCACTTTAAGCATTTTTTTTTTGCTTCCATTGATACTTTCAAGCATCCTTTTTAAAACTTAATTAAAAATTACTGTGCATTGTATAATATTAGAAAATAATGAGCAGTACAGATTATACGAATAACTGCTTAATAAGGCATATTTTTAAATCTTAATAAATTTAAATCGATTATTGATAATTGCCATTTAATATTTTTAATAAAATAATACTCTTAAAAGTATTTGTGTGATAGATAAAAGCATAAGTAATTTAAACATTTTATGATATTTATTAAGCTTTGTAATTAATTTAAATCATCTGTAATTATATAACAATGATGAAAACTGAAACTGAAAATAGATTTCGGGGAATCTTATGTATAGTTTTAATGGCTTAGCTTAATTAAATTCTAAATTTAAATAAAACAAATGATAGAAATTAAAAGAGCTAAATATTGGGAAAGACATATTTAAAATAATTAATTTATCAAATTTATAAAGAGTTTTTTTTTTTTTTTAAAAAAAAAAGTGTGATTCAGCTTATTTTCAGAATAGCAACAAACAGGAAATTAATTATGCTAAATTTACAAATGTTTTTTCTTAGTACTTGAATCTTTGTTACAAAAAAATCATTTAGAGCAATTTAATGAATACCATCCCGTCAATTAAATATCTTCTCTAAGTCAGAAAATGTCTAAAATTATAAGCAAAATGTTCTCTTATTATGACATTTCACAGCAAAATATTTTCAAGAAATCTGACAATACAATACTTGAAGACTTATCACATATCTCCAGGAAACTTGGAAACTTTCTCGCTCTAATTTTAATAATATTAAACATTGTAAAACCATTTAAATTTAAATTTCCATTCACAAAGTTATTTCAACATATCATGAAATATATAAATATATAAATATATATATATATATATATATATATATATATATATTTATACAGCCGAATTGCAGTGCGAATAACTTTTCTGGTTTCCATCTTAAATGTATCCTGCACCCGATATTCTCTTCTGGAAGAGGATGGTATCCTCATTCAGTTTGCTAGTGGACTTATGGGTCGGGTAACGGGGAGGAGAGCAAGGGATAGAATGTCGTTTCCGATAATGATTGGTCATCGTCACTAGTGTCATTACGACAGAATGAGGAAACATGTCGTTTGTCATATTTCTCCTCGTGCCCGTTCTATGTCACTTCGAACCTCCCCTTTTCCTCGAGAAAGGAGTGCTGCGTTTCTTTTCCGCACATCATTGTATAATGTCTTTATAGCTGAAGAAAAAAATGTGTATCAGAATATAATCAATCAAGTAGATGGCATCGAAGTTGCAGAGCGCCAGCTATTCATTCTCATTTCAAAAGCTTCCGAGACGGGAAGGAAATGGATGGGATTGATTTGTTTTTCTTATGTTTTTACAGTTAGTGAAATGTGTTTGTTTCATGCTGAAGGGATTTTTGTTTTAGAATGAATGACAGATAGTTTTAAAGTGATTTCTGACTATTATTTTCAACTGGGTAGTAAAAATCCCCAAATAATTATTATTACATTTTTAATTGGATTGCTTTGTATTCATGTCAAAAATACTTCTGGCAATGCAATTGTATGTATGCAAATTTGCTGTAATAATTCTTTGAAAATTTATGTCAACTTTGCCATTTTGCATAAAATTTTATTTCTAAGTTAATGAATGAAAAAGGGATAATTATATTTGTTATATAAAAAGTTAATTCATTTTTCATTAACTTGTTTCTATAACGTATTTTAAGGAAAAAAACACAATAAGAATTGCTATTTAAGTTTTTTCGCACTTAGCACAATGATGTGTAAAAGGATGTATGATATTACGTCATGAACAGAAACACAACTTTTTAAAAGTAATTTAAATAAAAGATTGAAAGTAGACTATAGGGTATAGGAGCTTCACAAAACATATGTTTATCAATCAATTATCATTCTTCTCTCATTTTAAATTTCAGCTAAATTTAAAGTATAACATATGATAAAAACAGATCATTATTTCTAGTAAGTTGTATAAATTATTAACTATTATTATAGAAATTATTACAAACAGCCTAATTTTAAATATTTTAATGCTTGATTTAATATCGATTTACATCTAAAGTTGTTACTATTATAACATGTGTGTGTGTGAATATATTAAGAATAATTAATATGATATTAGAATTTCGCTAGATTTTTGCAAATTTGTATTTATAATAACAAGTCTTAAAATTTTAATGAATATGTTCCTATTTACTGTAGAATATACAAAATTATATTTAACAATAATAACAGGAAAATTTGGATTAAATGTTGAATATACAATAAAAAATGCATTAAATGCTTATATATTTTTCCTAAAACCCAGTTAGACATAAATTAAGAACATTCGTTAACGAATTATAATATTTTTTTTAATTTTTTTGCTGAATGTCAAATTTTATAAAGATCTCTGACTGGTAAATTTTAACCTAAAAGATTTTATTTCATATTATTTTTCTGTAAAACTTCGTATTTTTTAATAATAAATAACCCCTGTTTTATTTAAAACTCACTAAGCAAAACATTCTATATATTTAATAAACGTAACACAGTTGTAAAAGTTTTAAATAGCTTAAGAACTTAAATAATCAGAAGCTATTTTTGTTGCCTTGTGCCAGCTAGGTTGGCAGTATGAGGCGAGCTGCTCCATTTTTCTAATTAAACCATATTTTGGTGTGAAATCCGACTTGCTCAATACATGCATGCCATAGGGGTACCCGTTTATGAGGTAAGTAACCATTTAAGGCCCATTCATACAAAGAAAGTTACAAAGACAAGATACACAGAGAGAGAAAGTACATCCATGCCGGAACTGCGATTCAAACCCAGGATCTCCTTATCTGCAGTCAGGCACTTTGACCACTAGACAAGGTGGGTGGACCCCTGTCTAGAATCAGAAGCTTGATATAGACAATGCGATTTATATTCTCTTT
>CM057820.1:89804171-90021671 GCA_030067965.1 Latrodectus elegans | reverse complement strand
ATTTATTTAAACATTGTTTAATATCAACTATGATTGCAATTTATTTCTCCGAAATTTTAGCAGCAGAGAAAATAGATCATTTTTGTATTATTTCTCTTTTGAACTGAAATGAATAAGAGGATTTTTCATATGAAATTATAGCTTATAATTATGCAGGCAGCATTTGATTTTTAAAACGTGTGAAAGGAGTTGAAGGTGATCCTGGTTGAAGCAAAATGTGATGAAGTAACATTTTAAGTTTGGATTTTTGTTACTTTGTCTATCTTCCTCCATGTCGCCTTATATATTTTTGAATAAACACAGTCTTTTCCACCATGGATCTAACCTTTTCACTGTCAATTGTCTGGAATAACCGAAACAAATAGGGTTTGTTTTTCTATAATATATACTGATTAAATTCATCTCTATCATACAAAATACCCATTTAATTAAGCAAATGGTAGTTTGAAGGATGTTTAAAAGTGCTTCCGCTCTCATATAAATCCCTCATAGCAACTAATTCATGAAGAGAATCCCTTACATGCATTGTAAAAATAAAAAGTAACTCAATATTTTCATTCTCTTTTGCATCTTTATTAAAAACTAATCCTAAAAATATTTGAAAATGGATTGACCTTTCAAATTCTACAATATAATTTCCCTTTAAACCAAACACTAGCCATTAAACGTCGAATTGAGAATAAAATAATACGCCTCTGAATAAAAAGGAAATGAAAACATGAATTGCTGTATTTATGCATTTTCAAAAAAGCTTGACAATATTTATAGATTTGCAATTCTGAACAATTAGTTATTCAGAACACAGAAAAATCATCGGATAAATCTCATAAAGTTTACAAGCTAATTTATAGAAAATCTCAAGAATTCTGAGCACAAAAACAGGTTGTAATAGAGTTAGCTGCATAATACCAAATTATTTAGAATAAAATGCAGCATTACTGTTAATTATACTATTATTTTTGGAGAATTCCTTTTCTTATTAGAAGGAGTGAAATGATTTGCTATTTCAGAAGCTTGGAAGCTCTAACAGAAGTCTTAAGAAAAGTTTTTAAGAATAGTTTTCTACAGTTTAAAGCTATTCTTTTTCATTTTTATTCCCACTATAGCTTTGTAGAAGAATCAAACTTTATAATTAATGAAGAAGTTGTGTCTGAAAAAATCTATGAATTCTTGTTTCAATGCTTCTAATTTTTAGAAATCAAGTTATAATATCCACTAAATTCAAAATACCCTTTCAATATTCCCTTTGAATTGATGAAATAGAAATACTTTTATCCACTAAATTCATTACTTAATATTCACTTAATATTATTTAGCATCCACTAAATTCAAAATACCCTCTCAATATTCCCTTTAAATTGAGAAAGTAGAAATATTTTTATTATGTGTATAAACCAGCCTCATTTTATTTAAAAAATATTCTTCTAACAATGATCTTGATATTTATTGAAATGTATTGAAGAATTCCTTCTTCATCTACTTGTGTGTAATAACAATTTTAAATAAGATAATTTTCACTTACCTTAAATTCCACTCTAGCTTTCGTTTCACAATTAACTTACTATTTCATTTCCTTTCATTCGGCTAGACACTTTGTTAGCATTTAACAAGACAAACAAGAAACAAATAATAGGACATATAAACTGAAACTGCATATTTAATTGACAGCTCATTTAGTATGCCCACTTCTGGGCAATAGAGAAGTGCACATGTCGATATGATCCTACAAGATAAATATTAACAAATATGAAAAGTACAAAATGTGTTTAAAATGTTACATTTCTGACAAATTTAATTGATTGTAAGCTTTACAAGAAAGATTCAGGTTATTTTAGCTGTAGCATTATCAATTAAAACACTAAATTTTAGTCTCTCATTATTGAGTGCTTTCCCACCATATGTAAAATGCTTTAGATGAGCATTTTGAATTGTTATCTATCCAAATTAACATCTTCCACTCCAGCCAATATTTATGATCTTTCTAAGTCTTTTATCATAACCATTTAAAATAATATGATAATATTTTTTCAACCATATTAAATTAAGATAATATCAGAAATCATATAATATTAAGAAATAATTTGATATGGTTTCTGATAAATTAAGAATGTAGCAGCCCTCTCTATTTCTCTTCCTTATATTATTTTAATACTTAATACATGGAATAATGTATGATAATTACACGTATAAATGGGTGAAATCTACTTTTAAAATATCTGTAAAGTATATAGCAATCATTTTTGAGAAAATTTCTCTTAATACCTTTTAAGAAAAAAATTTGGAATTTTAAAATAATGGCTTTTCAATTTCAAGTCGGAAAGTTATTGTTATATTTTTCCAAAAATAGCGCTCTTAACCTATGAAAAAACAATAAGCTATGAAATATCTGAGAAATCTAATTTCTACGTGTATGCAATATTTCGTCACCTCAATTTTATTTAATAAAACGCCACAATAAAGTGGCACTTCTATCTTGAAATAGGAGGTAGCAAATGGGTTTAGAAAATGTCGCCAGCAATCATTCCTATTCGTCAAATATGTCTCGAATATCAAACTCTAATGTCCTGTCCTAACAACTGGATAAGAGCCATAAAAGATGAAAGAAATATAGATAAGAAATGTGTGCTTTTTTCGTCTTTTCTTTTGAAGAGAAACCTGTAAATAAGAAGAAAAAAAGCTGAGAAGCAAAATCTGCACCAAGATGTCTTTGAGAGCTGTATTTTAGTTCTGAAAGTACTGCGTTCATGGGCTTTCTGCTAGCATGGTCGAACGGAGGATTTCTCTTTTCTAGCCGGGGGGCAAAGAGACATTTTTCTGTGTCTTGCAATCCAGCTTTCGAGTACAGACGAACGGCTAACGGCTCCCGAAGTTTTTGACAGCGAGTATTTCCGGAAATGCTCAATTGTCCGTCAACTGATGAACCCAGAAACATTTCTTTTTGAAGAACTTATGACCGGAAAGCGCTCTTCACGATGTTGGAAGGAGGAACTGTGGTATGGACAGCCTCCGACCATTTTCGTTCCATTTTTTTTCTCTTCGTGATTTTGTTCTTTATTGCAACTATTTCTTTTGAAAGAAGCTCTGTTCAAAAATACAAAGAAAGAAACATTTGACTGAGAGAAAGGAACACAATTTTCAACCAAGAAATCACTTATGAGGCTTTGAATGCATTTTCGGATGAATGGAGTTAAAACTTATCCACTTGAAAGTTCTTTGAATTCCTTTATACTCAGAACACATATTCTAAAAAGCTTTTTGAATTTCTTATGTGAATCATCAGTGCGCACAAATCATTTGTACTGTACGAGTTCGAAGTTTCTAAAGGTATAAAGGCATATTAAAATACGTTTTAACAAAAATGGCTACTTATTTCGATGATAATTTTTTTTACAAATAAATTGCCTTACAAGTAAATATAATATAAAAAATGCTTTTCTAGTATCAGTTTTGTTCTTTTCTGGTATAATCTTTACCTTCTGCTACTTTTGCCAAATTTTTCTTGTTCTGGTTCTATATAATTCTTTAATATAATTTATCATATTAAGCATTAGTTGCTCCTGGTTTGTTTTGAGTTCTTTTTTGTGTTTGGCTTGTGTAAATTATTTTGTAGCATTTTTCAAATTTATAAAAAAAGTTTTATTTCTAGAATGCATATAGATTACTTGAGACTCGAATTATATTTTTCCTGTTAATGTTTATAAGGAATTAAAAAATATTGATAATTATTTGCATCCAGATGTGTGTGTGTTCATAATCCTATTCATTTACAGTTTAAAATTCTAGTCTTCTTTAGTTTATCACTCCAGTTCCCTTTCATTTATTTAATAAGTTTTTAAAACATATGATGAAATAATTAATTTTCTCCGCAATGCTTCATTGTAGCATACATTTCTGATTTCCTAATATATAAATGAATTTTTACAAAAAAATCATTATAATATCTATGTAAAGAAATTACCAAATGATACTTTTTTATTTTTTCCAATCGTAATAAATACAAGAGAATATCATCTATACCATATGTCAATAAATATAAATAATAAAAAGTTTTCGTCTTTTATATTAATTGATAAAATAAATAGATGACGACATTCAAATTTCACTATTTAGAAATTAGAGTCACATTTGATCGCACTATAAGGAATGCTCCAATAGCATTTGCTTTAAATACTCAAAGTAAATATTGTGAAGGTTAATTAAGTCTAAATTAAATGTGGTAAGAAACTTGGAAACGCAAAATCGATAAAAAAAAAAAGATTGTATAAAGAGCCGTATCAACAATTTAATTAGTTCAAAAAGGAAGTCATATATGGTTACGATTAAGGGAATATTCACACATTTAGCATTATTGCATAGAGACTTATCAAGACTTGTCCATTGTACGTAATTGTTGCCAGCAATGGCCATAGGAAATTAATGCCGCAAGAAAACAGGTGGTCAAATGCACGCAATCAACTATCGAGAAGTAACTTACCGTTGTATTTGCTGCATGAATTGAATCCAATACAATGGTTTATGTGCATTGTATTGGGTCTGCAACATAAGTTAGAATTTTTACTCGCACCAAAGTGATACAACGAACTGTAATCAACTGATAGGTTGAAAAAGAGTTTTGAGCCATACACTCCTTGTTACATTCGTGCCTTACACTTTAAATAACTGATATCTGATATTTCAGTGTTATCAATGAAATATTGGAAGACAAGGAATTAATCTATAGGTCTTCATTTCTATATGCTATAGTTAAATTCCACGAGCATCATTTCTATTCTTTTTTCCAATGAAGGTCATATGTTGGTTGGTACGCCACATGTAAATCGGAATCAAACTTTCTACGAGATAGAAACTTTAAGTCATGGCTTAGAAAGTGATTACCTGTGATAATAAAACACTTACCTTTATTCTACACACTCTATTATTAAATCTTTATATGGGAGGGATGATTTGGCTAGTTATGTTAAAATATAATAAAATTCAAAAAGGAGTTTTCCAATAGGATAACCCTCTCCCACATACAATTACTGGCAGACGATGAATTCTATACTGTTTTGACATATTGCTTTGCCCAAAGAGATTACCCATTTTACCTTCATCAAGTACGTATTGATCATACAAATGGTTGGGAGACAAATTCAACATATAAATATCCCATTTTTATCATCGCTGATTTGACCAATGATTTATAGCAGGAATTCAACTCTGCCTCTCAAAAGAACAAATGGCATCTAAATGAAATCACGCTTCGAACTTAAATCTTTCATTCAAAATTGTAGAAATTATTAAAGTACCTTCATAACAAATCAGAAATAACTCTATTTAGGCTTGTTTACATTTTAATCAGATGCACACATTTCTTCGGTACTAATAGATGTATTTCTGCTTTGAAAGCTATATTTTTGTATCGTTTTGCTTTGAATGTTTTATTAGAATGGGATGGCATTTCGATGACATGGTTTTATCCCAATGAAAAAAGGATACATTTAAAATAATTCAAATAAATGCTTATCGTAAATAAGTTCATAATGGTAAAACAATAAGGACTCCAATAAACATTATACTGAAGTAAACATTCGTGTTATTGGAAACTATTCATTTAATTTATTTTTTCTATATCAAATGAAAAACTTTTAATTTTTTTCTAGTTAGAATTTTTAAACACAACTTATTTATGAACGGAAGAATAATGTAAAAGTAAAGAATCCTGATATTTAAATACTAAAATCTTTTTACAACAATAATATTAAACAATGATTTAAATTTACGGATATAAGAGAAAACCGTTTTTAAAATGAATTTTGAAATAAATTCATCTAAAATATCTTTTTTGTAATTTTTCTTCTAAGCGATTGCTATGGTAGCATTCTCCTTATAATTATTCACCAGATTTCTATTATTGGGGAAACAAAAGTAAGTTTCAAACATAAATGCAGCAAATTGGAAGAAAATAAAAAATTCTTGCAAAACTTTTTTTACCATATCCAATATGATTTCTAAAGACACAAATTATTGTGCAAATTAGAGAATGTAATAAAAAATTGCTATCAAAAATATTACTGAATAGCATAAAAAACATTTTAGTATGTTTTTAGCATAGTTTCAATTAACAGAAAAGTACTTTTTTTAATTTATTAAATTGAGTGAATCATTAAAGCATTAACACATTTTTTTGCATCATCTTTAGTAAAATATCTCTAAATCTACCTATCAAAATAAATAATAAATATGTGCAAGGAATTTTAATTCTATAAATAATAAAATGTCAGAACTAACTTTATATTATTGAACAAAATCTCGTAAAGATAATTTTTTAACTTTTTTTATTTCGGTGTAAGCGAAGTTTTTTTTACCTCCTCAACATATATATATTTCATTCTATATTTACTGATATAATACTACTCAAATTAATGTAATTTTAGTTAAAATTCAAAACATTAATGAAAAAGTGTAAAATGTTAATAAATAAAGTAAAAAGCAACATTTTTAATCAGTAATAGAGATTTAATCAACTTCTTTTAGTCAAAACACAAAAGGAACTTTAACTCTCATCAGCTATGGAATCAGATTTTAAATCTGAAAATTTATGCAAGAGTTTAGTATGGATTTAGAAATTATATTTTCTTATTTTGATAATTTACTTGATCAACAAAAAGTGTGCTTCCTTAATGGTCACCAAAGAAAAAAAAGATAACTTTATCTGAACCAAAATAAGCCATACCAATTATAAAACTTGTGCATGTGAAATCTCTATACTGCATATCATTTGAACAAAATGTTTCACTAATTTTGATTAAATTTTTTTGATGATTTCGGAGACCAAATATCTTTTTAAACATTCTTTTCTTTATATATAACAAAAATTTAATTAGTAATTCGTTGATTGCATGCTTTGTATATATATCAAGTGGCATTTTCATCCAATCGATCTTTTAATTATGTACATTGTAGAGGAAAAACACTTATTGAATTATTTTATAAGTTTAAATGGGAGATAAGTATGATTTCATCTCTATTTCAATCTATCAATCATTTTTTCAAAGCAAATTCTAAATTCAATTACATGAGTCATTCCAGATAAAATCAGCATAAATGGCTTTAAATTTCAAATTTAATTCTGCAATCTGAAAAAAAAAAGTTTTCACAAAAATTGGAATTTTATTTGGGAAGATAAAATATTGATCTAGTACGATAATAACCTTCATTTGTAAGTATCGGGAAATGATAGAGACTTCCTTGTGTTTTTGGCTCCAAAACCAGTAATTTGAAAATGAATGGTTGAAATATTCAAATCCTTTAACTGCTTGCATATCTAAATATATAAATGTTCTATAATTTTTTATCTCTTATTATTATAGAGTAAGAACATTTTTAAAGGTTCAAATCTCTTTTATAGAAACAATATATTTCTTTTGGTCCACATTTCTATTCTATTGCTTGTCAAAATCGTCACTCGTCATTCATACTGCCATTATCGACCTTCACGAAGCAATCTTCTGCAAGACGTTAAAAGAATGCCTTTTTTATATTTTGCTCAACAGCTCTGATTTGATTTTTATTTTTTTGTAGTATTTTCAACTGCAGAAAACTTCAACTAAAATAAAAAGGTTCAACAGAACTTAATTCCCATTGTTTTTCCTCTGATATTCTAAGCATTATTGTTTTAATTGTGAAAAGCAATTAACATTCCTATTAAACGATTTTTGGCACATATTTTGCTTCAATGTCATTAAAGTGGCTTTGAAAATACTCAATAATTTTTACTACAAATTAAGTTAGTTTATTCAGTACATCTTCAAGTGAATTTAGAATCAAATCCTCCCTCTTAAGACACAACAACTTTTTTTTAATATTTCCCCAAAGTATTGAAAATATATCAATGAAACCTGCAGAGGTGTATGGCACTCTCATAAAGTGTGATGTTTTTAAAGTAGTTAATGTACATAATGATGTTCTTTTAATGCTAAAGTATCAGATCTAATATACTGACTGTAATCAAAATATATTCAAAAATACTGTAAGGAATTCTCTATGTTGAAAATGATCATATCGTTAGATTACATCTACTAAGTTATTGAAAACCCGATTCTGTGCCATATTTGACCAAACATTATGATAACAATTCGCTGGAAGAGTCTGCAGTTCAGACAACCCATATTATCCATCGTATTGATTCTGGTTCCAAGTCATTAGTGCGCGAAGAAAATCGCATTCAGAGAAAAGTAACTTCTTCCGTTGTTGCTAACACTCACACGTCTTTTATTTAAAATGCGCCTGGTACGGACTCGTTTTCTGGAATAAATTATTATATTTACTACTAAATATATATATATATATATATATATATATATATATATATATATATATATATATATATATATATATATATATATATATATATATATATATATATATATATATAAATTAGTTGAGAGGGAGAATTTTTCTCATACGTAAGTCAGTAGCATATTTTAACCAATGGTACTGCAAATCCATCTACTTTGCAACACTACAAATCATAGCCACTTTATATAGTTGCTACATAAATTTCTGCTAATACCTATCGGTAAAAACTATCGTATTAAAGTGTGTGTTAATGTCTTTTAGTAGCCAGCTAACTTTTCTCATCATCTACAATTAAACAAGCTTAGGACATGTTGGTAGGTATATTTAGGATAAAAAATTGAAACCCAGAACAAAATTAAAGTTTTTGATGTATAAAATATTGGGATTAAAGTAATTGCTGTGATTAAAACTCCCTACAAAACATGTTCTAAGATTTTATCCCAAACCATTACCAATATTCTTTTATTGAATTATATTTCAATGTCAGTGTATAAAGAAAAACTGAAAAAATATTAAAACTGCAAATAATCAATAATTTATCACTTTATTTAAAATGGTGGAACTTAATAAAAAATGATTTTAATGTATGTTATATTTTTTAATAATGTTTATTAATGATGTGATTTTATAAGTAATTAATTAAAATTTATTATTAAAATTACATTGCGCCATAGTAGTAAGCATAATCAATATTGCCGATAGCATCTATAACATATATTTTTAAATTTTCACACATGAAAAAAATGCAAACATGTACTGTTTATCATGCAAGTTATACCCACTTTGACATATTGATGCCTGCATGTTGGAATTCTTCGCTAAAGGAGTTATTTCTCTCTCTCTCTCGCATTCTCTCTTACTCTATTTCTCTCTCTCTCTCTCTCTCTATCTCTCTCTCTCTATTTCTCTCTATTTCTCTCTCTCTCTATTTCTCTCTCTCTCTCTCTTTCTCATTGCTAGAAAACTAATTAATGCATAAATGTTGCTCCTTTCAATCTAGATGCTAACAAACTTTTACTTTATACTTAGCAAATCAGAACAAATTATTTATTATTCAATGCTCATGTTTTTATTCAAACATAAATTTTTCATTTTTCAAATATTTAAATAAAAGAGTTTTAAAAAGATAATGCAATAATGATAATGATAAAAATGTTAAATAAGAGTTATATATTTACATGGGCAATAACTGCTATTTATTCCCTAAAGCTAGTTCTAAGTTTTAAAATGTAGAAAACTAACTTTTAATAGGTTTTATTTCTAATATTTTTAAGCAATCCATTTATAAATTTTTGGTAAGACTTTGAAACAAAAATTTTGAAATTAATTTAAAAGATTAATTTGTTTTGAAACAATTTGCGTACTAAATAGTAATTAATGCTACAACTTATTATATAACATTACTATGCTATTTAATTAAATAAGAAGAATTAATAAATATATTTGTCAAATGTTTTGAATAAAAGATCAGTTTTTTTTATTTTCTTGGAAACATTGAATAGCAAGCCGTCCGCTCTGTCTAGTGGTCAGAGTGCCTGACTGCGGATAAGGAGGTCCTGGTTTCGAATCCCGGTTCGGAGATGGATGTGCTTTCTCACTCTATCTATCCTTTCTGTGTGTGAATGATTGCCTACCCTATAAGCGGGTCCCTATGGCATGTATGGGGATATTGCCCACCTAGCTGGCACAAGACAAAAAAAAAAGTGAATCACAAAAAGCCATACACAAAAATGTTCTAAATTTTTACAGTTATTATATGATAAAATACTTCATATGTTTTATCATATAATAATAATTCGAAAAGGCTTCATGTGAGTATTCGTATATATCTGTGTGTTAATGATACGTAAAAAAAATCCTCTTAAAATAAATCTTTTCTAATATAAAATCTCATGGTACCAGTTTTTTTTTACTTCCAGTTAATCAACAATGTAATCATAGTTAATATATTTAATGAAACTACCAATTACTTAATTACATTTTTACTGATTAGTTTCCCTAACTTATTTAGTGGCACATACAACCACAAGAAACGAAAGAAAGACAGGCGAGATTGTGAAGTGACAGTTCTAGGCCAGTTAGAGCTATAAAAGTGATCAACCCTCGTTCTTTTCTTCTTTTTTTTTTTTTTTTCCTTTTTTTTTTTAGGGATGAAGCTGACTGAAGGGAGAGAATGATGATAATTGACTGAGAAAACATTGACCCTGGCAAGAAACCAATTTCGCGAAGAAAAACGTTCTGTTACCCCCCGTGGAAAGAAGCTAAAGAAAAGGAGGATCGCGGAAAGCGAACCGATTCCATTGGCCCCCCTTTGAAAGACAAGGGGTCACCAGTTCAGGAATAACTTTCTTATCGCTGTCAATGTCCAAGCTCTCACAAGGAAAATCATTTTGTTTGTTATCCTCTTTCCTTCTCTGCGTGCAAGAAAGAAAAGTCGTATTTCTGCTAGAAACGTCATTTCATCTCTATTTCTTTTCTTTTTTTTTTTTTTTTTCCTCTCTCTCTCTTTTTCTTTTATTTTTCGGAAGAAAGCGGAAATGAAATCTCTGGAAGATTTTTTTACCTTCGAATCTGCTCCCAAAAACGAACACGAGAATTAAATTCGATCTTCTGTCTTTTTTTGTCTTAGTGGTTGCGTGGTTTTCTGCTTGGGCAGTTTCTCGAGACAATCTACTACTGTCGAGGAAAAGAACGAAGAGAATAAAATCAGTGATAATTATCATTCATTAGTAGATAAGGCTTTGAATAATAGTATGCAAAAAATACATATTTAATCAAATACATTTCTTAATCAAGTGTACAAAAATTAATTAGAAAAGTAAATAATGTAATAACTAAGGATAAACTGTGTCTTTATGTTACAACCATTATATATATATGTTGTAAAATATTTGTTTTACATAACTATTTTAAGACATTCTTGTCTGAAAACATTGTAACTAATTTCAAGTTCAGGTCTTCATGAAGTAATAAACTTTGTGTTCAATATAATAATAATGTAACTTCTTCAGTTTTATGAATCACATCATCAATTTCAATTTTAAATAAATAATGAATGGTAATTAAAATTTACACTTGATTAAGAAAAACACAGTTATATTAATATGGAAAATAAATCAATGCATGGCAAATGCTAATGCCTTAATATCTGATGATATAAATCCATTGTGAAGTTGATTCTAAAATTTACAGAGTGCTTAAATCTTGAGCTATTTTAATTTTTATTGACATTTAAAGAAGGTTGTTGATAATATTTTGCATTTTATTAACATGAAATTTCATTAATTCTTATAAAATTATAATAAATTACCGTTACATGGTCATTCATAACATTTTAAAATTACATACATTATGAGAATATTTACTTTTACCAGGGCGTTACTTAACATGCATACACTGTATGTGAATAAATTATAAAGCTACTTTACTAATATATGATTTTTACATTTACAATTTTTTTAATTAAATCAAGTTGGTGTAAATTAATAAAATATAAAATCATGCATCAATAATTTTTATGCATAACATACTAATAATTTCAAATGTTTTTTTTTTTTTTTTTTTTTTTTTTTTTTTTAAATCTGCCACAAAACTATGTACGCTAATAGAAAAGAATGTTGCGAAACTAAAAAAATATTTTATTACTCACCTTTTTCTAAATGAATTCATAAACATGATTTTTCATTGAATTAATCACGTTTGCGATTCAAGTCTTGAGAATTTTATCCCATTTATCGATAATAGCTATTTTTAACTCTCTCAAAACTGTCTTAAGTTGACCAGCCAAAATAACTTCCCAAGGTTTTCATAGAATTCAGATTTGAACTATGGACTAGTTAGCATAAGACCTTGATTCTTCCTTTTCAGAAGTAAATTTTTAATTGTTTTTAGCATGCCGAAGTTTCTAATTTTTCACCAAAAATTCAGTTAAAATCTATAAATTGTTGTCATAGCAGTGGCTTAATATAACTGAGTTTACTCTTCTAATTCCCCAAAATTTGTTGTAACTCCCCTTTCCCATGATATGAAAAAAAATCCCCACAGCATCAAAAACCTATCACTATTGTTATTTTGCAGAATATACTGAAAAAATATCAAACTTCTGGTTGTAAATCACGCCATTAGCTAACATTGACATCGAAAACATTTGAACGCAGTTTCATTTCATCAAAAAAAATTTTTTTCCCAAATATTGTTCTACGTCATGACATCCTTAGTTTATTTCCTTCAACCTTCTTCAAGCTTCTCAACAATGTGTTTATTTTCTATTTATTTTCAAAGAACAACATTTGAATTTGATCTTCAATTGAGCTTGGTTATTGTATACGAGATAATTTTAATTTTGGTGTTATTTGGCAAACAGATATTTTATTAGTTACTGTCGTGAAAATTTGCCGATTACTTTTGTGTGTGTGTTCCAAATTTCTAGCGCAGATGTTTTTTCCTGCAATGTTAAATTTCTCTCATAAATAAAAATAAACTAAATTCGAAAAATTCTTATAATGCTGAGCCACAGTTTACAGACGATTGTAAAAGAAGGACTACTAATTTTGAAGTTTTAAATAGTTTTGAATGTAAAATGTATATATATAATATTATGTTCATTACTACACATACTTAAAAAGTTGAAGACACATGAAGTTTCAAAAAAATGTTGGCTGCGTGAAACAAATTCAATTTTTCACTTTAGGATTTATTTGATAAAATACAATTCGCTGCAATTACAATAATCTTTTAAAATTATTCTTTTATATAGTCTATTTAAGTGAATAATATTTCAGACAGTATTTTCTTCTTTGAAACATACTGTAAAATTCAAAACAGCACCGATGTGTGTGTGTGTATATATATATATATATATATATATATATATATATATATATATATATATATATATATATATATATATATATATATATATATTATTATTATATATATATTAAATTTTCTTAGAAAAAAATAAGTTTGGCTTCTTTTAAATATTTTGAAAAAAATTTTTTATTATATTTGGATATGTATACAAAAAACGAGTGTAATTTCGAGAATTCTAGTTGCGCTGCTTTTCCCAACTTTAATCTTTTCAAAAGGAAAAATTGGAGGAGCTAATCCTTCTAAAAAACTCCTTTCAAAACGAGGTCTAAGTCTATAATCTTTGCTGATGCAAGCGCCATCTGTTGGAAGCTATTTATTCATTTTTAAGAAGAGGTTGAATGAAGAGCTTCTCTTTAAAATAAAACTGACGAAAAATTCTTAACGGATTACTGGTAAAAGATTTCGCAAAAAAATTTTCAAAAGAACGTCATTAAAACTGGGTGAAACAAAGATTCGTTTTTTTTTTTTTTTTTTTCTTCCTTTTATTTTGATTATTTCCATATTTTTCAATATTTATTTTTATTTGAGATGATACATTTCAAACAAAAAAATCACTTGCGAATTGCAAACCACTCAGACAGAAAATATTCTAGAAGGATTATACTTTGTTTTTGAATGCTAATTTGGCATTTAGATTAAATAATAAAACCGATTTTAGTTCTCTTTACAAATATAAGCAGAAACTTTATTTAAGAGAAAGCACAGGTTAAATAAAAAAGGGATCATATAATTTATTGAAAATTGAATTAGTATAAGAAATTATAAGCAGATTTAAAACTGAATTTTGTTTCAAACTGTATTTTTTAACTTTTTCAAAAATTAACCAAGTTTGTGATCCTTAACAGAGCAAAACGTAATTTACTTGCCACTCATTAAAATTATTATTTTTAAATGATAGATTTAAATTCTCCACAATTATTGATTCAAATTATTAATCTTGTTGCTTCTGTTCAAATAGAAAAATTATGATTTTACATAAGAAGGTAATAAATATGTATTCTCATACAGTAAATTCTATTAATATAACTTACGTTCTTAAAAATAAAAGAAGTTCTAAAAAAGTATAGAACTCATAAAAACAATTATATATATATATATATATATATATATATATATATAGATAGATAGATAGATAGATAGATATAGATATATATATCTAGATATATATATATATATATATATATATATATATATATATATATATATATATATATATATATATATATAAATATATATATATATATATATATATATATATATTATTTACGCAAAAAGGAATATTACTTTTCCTTTCTTGGTTATAATTTTTATAAATGCTTTATGTTTCAAAATTAATATATTATTATGTTGTCTTCAAACTTACTACGTTCGTTTTGAGCCTATAAATATTTTTCTTTAATCTTTTCAATAATCCTGATAGATCATTCTTTTTCCTTTAATTTTATTGCTCATTTATGTTTAAAAATAAAATCCAATTTTTTTTTTTCCTAAATAGGAGTAGAAATGGAATTGTGTAAATATAAAATAACTTTAGTTATTTTGTTCAAATGTATCATCTTTTAAGATTTCTTAAATGAAATTTCTCAACTACAATTTAATCCATATTGTAAGTTTTATATCAGTGGAATATTACAATTTAAACAGCTGAAGTTATCAACACCTGAAAAAATCCCTCATTTAATTAACAAAATAATCTCCTCTAACGTGACTTAGGCTTTCTTTTATGCAAGTTTTTTTTCCAGAAATAACCTAACTTTAAATTTATCTAAATCAAAAAAATCGGCAGAATTTATATCACTACTTAAGTAAAAAGTATTTCAATAAATATTTTACAAAATTGGTAACAAATTTGCGAGAATTTGTACAATAATTTTGCTAAAATTCTGAGAACTTCCAAGATTTAGAGGAACAGTAAAAAATGTCTTTAGAAATTTACTTTGATGATATTATAAAAATTTCAATGAAAATATAAGTTTTCCTCCAACATAAAAAAATCGGATGACCAATATGAGAATTTTTCTGTCAACTTGAGAAAACAATAAAAATCGGAAATTCTTAAGATAATAGGGCTGTATATCAAAGTGAGTAATTTTTTATATTATAAGACAATCGTAATGCATCATTCTAATCTAAACAAGTTTTAACAAAAAGATATTTAAGTTTGCAGAAACATCAATTACTTTTATGACCCATGAGATGAAATATGTGGAAATCAGAGAGCTGAATATTTTTGCAAAATATTTCAAATTTCTCTCTCCTTAAATACTCTTAAATCCTATGATAAACTCTTACTGAATATAACTACCTGCCATAAACTTTAATTTCATTAGAATTTTCAAAAAATTTCTTTTGGTTCGGATTTTTTTTATTTTTAGAAAATTGTGAATTTGGATTCTCGTTTCTCTTGTAAAACCAATTTCTAAACCTCATTACTGAATATTACCTTAATTTCTAAACAAGGTTGTATATAATTATGTATTTGGAAATATAAACTCTTTTTCTTCAATTTTAATTAATTTATCTTTATTTCATATTGAAATTGGATACATTTTCAAGAAATTTAATAAGAGGCTGAAAAATCATATTTTTATCTTTTATACTTCAAAACTTTAACAAAAAAGGAGAGTTACTATTTTATCGTAACTAAGTGCAGAATACTTACTTTTGACTTTTCTAGAACCACATTTTGGTGCTATTCCAATATTTTTATTTCAAATCTTATGTGACGTCTAGAATTTCAACACAATACAAATTATATAGTTTATACTTCATTTGTTCTAAGGTTTTATACGATCTTTAATAATAAAATGTCTTAAGATTAGGGTCCCCAAAGCTTTATGCTGTTAATTAATGAGTAATTACACACACACATATATGTGTGTGTCTATATATATATATATATATATATATATATATATATATATATATATATATATATATATATATATATATATATATATATTAAAAGTGTGCAACTTCTAATAACCTGTTGAAGGTTAACTGCAAAACCAAGTACCTTACTCTCATAAGCCGGCAATTCTGTATGAAATCTAAGCATATAAAAATTCAATTTCTAAAAAAATTAAACTATATTAAATAATTAAATATATTTATTATCTTTCATTTTAAAATCTCACTCTTGTTCAAATAATGTTTCAAACCTCCAGATGGATGGAAATCGTGTTTATATTAAAATGAATCCTATGAGCAATATCATAAAGATATTCTACAGGAAATGATTCCCCGAGGCTATATTTCTCTATCTTTGCTATACCTCAAAAAATAAATGCTCATGATAAATTACCAGGATTCTACAATAGAATTTATCAAGCATTATGGAAATATTTAGTGAAAATTAAAAGAAATCTTTTGATCAAGTTTGAAACATTTTTGGAAAAAATAATAAAAACACGGCTCCCTTGAAACAAAAGGATCCTCGGTGTATGGATTAATGGAAATCACGTTCCCATGACGCGAAGAATAATACTGGAAAACTCCCCATTAATCTGTGCCACCCGACAAAATATTGAGCACACATAGCTTCCAATAATAATACCTGAATATAAAAAGCGTTGGTGTTGTTTTGTGCTCAGGTGCTTTGTGGACTGGGCCAATAAATCGATGGTAAAAAGAGCCAGCCAGCGTGAAAACCAAACAAAGCACTCCTATCTCATCTTGGACTCCAATATTTATTCTCCAAGATAAGATTCTACTAATCAATGTTTCTCTTGTTGAAAGTTCTTGTTTGGAGCCATTGCCGTGTCAAAAAGAAGGTAAAAAAAAAAAAAGACATGGACAAAAAGTGCTAGCATTAACTTTGAATGAGGAAAGAAACCGGAAAAATCTCTGTAGACTTAGACTTTATCCCAGCTGATACTGCTATTTTAAAGAAAACATAAAGTACATCATCAAAACTCAGTGTCTATAGCAAAAGCAATGATTTACCATTGAATTGAAAAGTGCATAGAAAAAGAAATTTCGAAAAGTAGGTAATAAATATCAAACATGCAAGGTTTTGGCAAATGTTTACTTTTAAAAGTAAAATTTGATTGTTAGTTGATAGGAAATAAAATACAAGTACATATGTGTTCAAATATTCATAGGCATTATTTTACTTGTTAACTTTTTCTTCCCTAATGATGCGAATATTGTGGGAATGGTTCAAATAATTCCTACTTAAAAATCATGAAAATAGCATTGTCTGTTTTCATTAGAATGCATTGTATATTTAAGGTAATAAATAAAATTTTATTTTCCTCTTATTATTTTTATAATGATATCCAATGGTAAGAAAATTACAGAAGTTGTCCTACATTAATATTGATTAAAAATAATAATTCGAAACTTTTAGCAAATTTGCTGATTTAAAATTTTGTAAATTCGTGTTATAACAATATCAAATTATATTACATTTCTATAAGTTTCAATCTTATTTAATTTTAAAGTAGCTAGTTTTTCTTCATGAATTCACACAACTATTAGTTATAATAATTATTGCATTACAAATATTCAGAAGTCTTAAAATCACATAAATTTTTGCTATAAAGGATAAAGTATTTACATTAGGTCGAAAGTTGTGGTGTTGCTTTGTACAACCAACAAACAAAAATACTTTTCATATATTTATAATCCAAAAACAAAACTACTTTAAGGTGGTAATTATTTTTAACAGTTTTATACATTTTTTGCGATAGTGCATACGCTGTATTCCTCGAGATATTTGCAATACGTATTGATATAGTTTATTTAAATTAATTATTAAATTTTAGTCCCTCATGGTATAGTATTTAAGCTGTAAATAAACTTTCAAAATTAAATTAAAACTTATTGAAATTGGTATTTTGTGAGATTTGTCGCATAAGAAATTTACAAAACTCACAAAATACTGATTACATTTTTGTGGTATGCAAATTTCTGAATTACAGGTTTTTTTTTATCATACTATGTGAGCTGGTTGTTCTTGACACTAACTTAATTACAATTACGCAAAAATTCTTTTGAAACTATAATTTACCATTTATACTGTTTCATAAGAATTTCTCGACAATTACAATGTCAGTAAGAGAAATATCATCATATTATATTACGATAAAATTTTTTGAATTTTAGATCTTTTGAACCATTAATTATTAACTAATGATAATAAATTGATTATTTATTAACTTCATTTTGTAGAAGATAAAATTTTACATTAAATTGCTATCATAAATGTAACATTATGCTATCATTGTTAAAATTATCTTTTCAGATTGTAATATTTCTGTGTCAGTGTGAAACTCAGTAAAACAATTTTATTATGCAAATAACTTAGACTTTTAAATGCAATTTTATGCTTAATATGCTCAATTGACAATATAATATCAAATGTTATATTTGGACTTATTATATAAAAGAAGTCTTCAAAATATTCATTATTTAACTGCTTTCAATACCTCCATATACCAGTGCAAATTTCTCTTTCACGATAAAACTCCAATTAAATTCAAAGTATTATAAAACGAACAGTGACCTTTTATCGAATAATTGTGGGGATTAGACTATCTCGAGAATTCTACCAAGAGAATGCAAGGAATAAAATTCGTTCGTTGCATATTTTACTGTTTTTATATTAATTTATCAAAATATAAACGATAGAATACAAAATTTTATACAGTTAAATGCAATATTTTATACAATTCTTTCTATCATTTCGATCAGTTTAAAGCCCTACAAGTTAATGCCAAGTTTTTAAAGGACTCATTTTTGGTCTTTATGATAATTTTAACTAGAAACTCTCTGTCACTAAAACGCATGAAATTGTCTCTTAAATTGCTTGCAGAATGTTAAATTTTACTTTAATATTTTGTAATTGATAGTAAAATTTTGCCTCTAACTTATCAATTTTTAACATCATAAAGCAGCTGTTTTTATAAATGTTAATCATTCTGATCCTGAAAAAGAGTGAAAAGTAAGCATATATCCTAAATGAGTTTTTAAAAAATGTCATATATCAATTGCTGAAATAAATTCTTTTCAGTTAAATACAATACGGTACAAGAATTATTTAAATTAAGAATAGTATGTAGAGCACATGTATGGAAATTGTTGATGTCAATACACTTAATTGACTGACAATTTATTAAAAACTCCACATATGAACAGATGCCATTCACAATAATAGCAATAGCTAACAATAATTACCACGAGGAGCTCTGTAAATGATGGCAGGCGCTTGGAAAGAAATTAATTTGCAAATATGCTAAACAATGCCGTGCAGATTCGTATCCAATTAACACGGGGCGTTGAAAATGCATTTATTCTTGTAGCGGCAATCTTTCTGCTATAAATCATTTGCATAATGGTTCGAAGCCGAATACAATGCGTGCCTTCAAATTCGGGGGGGATTGGCTGTCAAAAGCAGACATCTTTCCATTCTCCCTCTCCGCCCTTTACTCAGTAACCCATTCTTCTGTCGTTTTCAATTTACCCGCGCTTCAACGCCAAAGTGCCATTGGGAATAGAGCCCTTTTTATTCCCAGGGAAAAATTGTATTCCGCAAAATGGCAACGGTAAGACGTCAAAGCTGCGTTTTGACATTTATGGTCCAGGAATTCTTATCTTTCCTAACACAAATTGAAGTGTTGACTCGAAATATGACTTCTCTAAATGGTAAAAAAAATGGATTTCAAACTGTTGTGTTGAAGAATAAGGGAAATGTATGAGTTTTATTCTTTTACTCAGAATATTGAATTTAACCATATTTGTTTGCTTCTACTGTATAGTTTTTTCTTCCTAAATAAAGATTTGAAGTATAAAAATGTCGTTTTCTCTTTGATTATCTGTTTTGGTTAATTTACATTTTCGGTCTAAACGTTCATCTGAATTTGAAGTTTTTCTCTATTATCATACTATTAAAAAATAAAATTATCGAAAGAAAAAATATTAAATTAGTTTATATAAGGCCTTATCTTTTCTTTGAATATTTAAATTTACATTTTGAATACAGATGTACAAGTACCTACATCTAGACCTATGGTTATTGTGGCATCCGTCTATCTTACTAATTATCTTATTATCTTATCTTATTACTCTTATCATCTATCATACTTCTATCTTACTTTAAGTACTTTGTCACTGAGTTGGGAATTACCTAAGGAATTAAGGCATTTTAACATAACCCGCCTAATTGCCTTAAAGGAATACTTTTTATACATAGTGGAGTGTATTTACATATCGCAAACGAGGAAAGATGGAAATCTTCCAAGAACTCACCCAGACAGATGTACATGCAGAAGATCGAAACACAACATCCATTTTCTATTGTCTAACAGTGGCTAGAATCAAACCCAGTACTGAGATAACTTCAATACCTTTACCCTACGATTATGCCATGTAGAACCAATTTACAAGAATTTTGATATCACTTTGTCGATTCTCTAATAACCTCAAGCTGTGTAAGGCATATCAACTTCCACCACGTAATTATTTTCCAAGGTGACTTTTCATAAGTAGTGAGCCATATTTATGTATCACAAGGGAGGAAACCTAGAAAATTCTGACGCACCTTCCTCAACAGACGTTCATACAGAAACAAGAAACGTATAATTCATCTCTCATTGCTCATTAGTGATTAGAATTGAACTTGGTAACTTTTGTTCTGAAAAGCCATGTCTTACTGTAAAAACACGGTGAGATTTATTTTCGAATTCATTGCAGGTAATGTTGAAACATTAAAACGGCGACGTTATTGGCGAATGTACCAAAAAAAATCGATATACTGTTTTTTCTTAGTAGTGTCAAAGGATAAAAATTTATAAGCAGCTTTGGAGACTAAACAATAGGCATAAAATACCATATCTTAAAAAAAAAAACATTGTTTTAGAATGGTGTTAACAGTACAAAGTCCACACGGTTCTAGTCATCATGTAAGACAAACTAGGTGGCCAAAAACTGCTATTACTGACAACAACTGGCAATTAATGACAGGTTTATTGTGGAATGTCACATTCACTATTTAATGACAGGTTTATTGTGGAATGTCACATTCATTCTTGCAATTTTGAAAGATTTTCTGATCGTCGTAATTTGATAAGAATTAAGCTACCATAAGATGAGCATCCAGTAGGACACTTGGATCGTCAATTGAATTCTGAACAAATCTCAAACTCAATCGTTAACCGCCTGAAACACCTGATACGTTTAAGAGTCCTACTGTTGGCAACACTCCATTTGTGACTGGCATTCCAATCTAAATCGCACAGTATTCACAAATGAAACATTTTTATTATCTTTTACACCAATATATAGCTTTGATTTTCTTCAGTTACTTGTAATTACTTATTTTCTATAAGAGTCTTTTTTTAAGTGTTAAGTGTTTTTCAAGTGTTTTTAAGTTTTTTTTAAAATGTTATTGAATTTTAATATTATTTTTAAACTCTCTCTTTGATGATAAATTTATATATAATGATTATTATATTAATTCTAAGAATTTTATGAATCTCTTATGAATTTGTATTTCTTAGTCCGTAAAATTGGCAGTTATTAAATTGTTTTCTCTTTCTACATAAATATTATGATATAGAGCTATTTTAATAAAGCATGCATTTTTTTAATTTGTATTTACATGCAACTTAATTTTAAAAGATGTGTCTTCAATGTATATTTTTAGAAGATATTGAGCTTGTTAATTACTCTGATTATTTTCCTTGCAGTTTACTGAAGGAAAAATGGAGCTTACTTAAATTAAGATCATGAAAAAACGCTTAGTTGTTTTAATTCTTTAATTTATCGAATTTTATGCTTAATGTCAAATTAAAAAAAAACTGACTAAATATTCAATTTAATTAATAGATAAATACAATATTTGTGGATAAATACAATATACTAGTAAATTTAGCAAAATGAAATATCAAGTTTAAATATGCATATTAATATTATGTACATGTTTGAATACTTTCCACTGTCTTATATTTTAAAGTGAAAAAAAAAATTTCCCATATTGCACTTACATCTAAGTCTCATTTTAATTTCAAAAATCATCATTTGAGTTTAATCAAAATCAACATATGTGCCAAACAAACCTCCCTGTTACTATTTCCTAGATTTTGAATTGAAATAAAAAAAATTTACGTCACTTCATTACTTGAAACTTTAAATGTCATAACTAAGTACCATGAACAAGAGGACGATTTTGAAGACCATCACAATACTCAAAATTTTTCTGAACACATCCCCAAATCTACGAAACCAGACCGTCCATCAATTTAATCTTCATGGAAACCACTTTTATGCACATTTAATCTATCAAGTTCTGTATAGTTAACGCTAATTAGTTTTCTGTAACTAAGAAAAAACTCTGGTGGGGCAAAATAGCTCCAGCAACCTCCCTCGAGTAAAATCGGAGAAAGAAACTCGAAAACAAGGAAAGATTGCAGAGGGGGGGAGAGACTCTTTAAGAGTGAACTCTTTAAAAGTCAAATTACAGTTAAGCGATAGGGAAACAGTTGATTGATAACGGTCTCATCTTTCTCAGCTGGAAGAAGGTTGCAGAGAAAGCACGCCCTTCTAATTACCTCCCAGCGGAGTCCAATAATTGGTAGTGTATCACAGCACCACAGCAATTCCTCAACGGTCCTTAATAACTTTATCTCCATAAGGCGATCGTAGAGTCATGAGTTTCCCCGGCAATCTTAGTCAATTGTGTGCTGGTGAATGGCCTCTGATTGTTGTGGCTGTTTCTGGAATTTCTTTAAAAGGGTAATGAAGAGAAATGAAGTCATTCATAGCGATTTACTCAATGTTGTTTCCATGATTGTTTATAAGTAGAAATCATTTTAGAATAAATCGTACAATGTAATAGAAATTTGGTGAAATTTTAAGAGATGTAGATACAATATTCACAAATCGTCTAAAATATTTTGCATTATGATTTATTATTAATAACATTTTATAAATGAATATAATGTGAGAAGTTTTTTATATACAGAAACTCCAATTTTCCTACATAAAAGAAAGATATGATTTCAGTATGCAAAGAATTTTGTATTTAAATATAATAAAGCAGCAATGTTTTTTGTTTCATAATGTCATGTTCATTTTTAAAATATCTGAAGTTTATTAAAGGTTTCTTTTGTTGGTTATAAAATAATTTATGATTATGGTACCGTTTTATTATGTATAGCTTGTTATCCTGCATTCATTACCATGAATATATTTAAAAAAATCAAAAGTACCGATATTGTTCCTTAAATTTGATTTAAGATTATAATTCATTATACAGATGATTTTCGTTATTATTTATCTAAGTATTTTGCTTTATATTTTTCCATAAACCAAAATATCTATCAATGATATTTTAAAAACTAACGTTGCATAACATAATTTGTAACATTCTTCAATGCTTAGAAAATGTATACAACTCTTTAGAAAAATTTAAAATTTTAAACATCAACTATATCTGTGATATATTCTTACTTCTTTAATTAAATAACTATAAGCATCAACCATGACAATTGTGATCAGCAACCAAAAAGTAGAAGTTTACTACAGCAACTATACACGTATTCTGATTCATAGTGAGTTCACTTTTCTTCACATACCAGTTTACAGTCTTCTATTCATTTGATTTTTCTAATTCATTGCCTCATGTAGTATATTTATGAGTACTAAATTCCTTTAAGTTCGATTTCACAATTGGTTAATATGAATTAAACCATTCGAGAAATCGTATTCCTTGGGCTTTTTAGCTGAAAAATTTTTCCATTAATAAATAGCTTATAATATATTTTATAGTATAAATGAAATTTTTATATGATAAAATTTTAATTAATAAATTATATATTCGCTTAGTAATATTCCCAATTTTTTTTTAAATAAAGTTTTCGATAATTAATCTAAAAAGTGATGAGTAAAATAGTAAAGTTGTGTCTATAGACATCTGAACAAAAATATTATTTGAAAAAAAAAAAGGAAATTGATCGGTTTTAATGCGAAAAACGTTACAGATAATTACTAAATTTTCTTCATAGACCATTCAATATTTTTTATTGAGATTAGATAATAGATATTCGCGCTTAATCACATAAATTGACTATGCTCTCATTTCTTGGAACAAAGTCGCTTGAGTTTAACTGAGAAAATTTCAGAATAATAATAGAATGAGATTCAGAAGCCGGTTTAAGCAGACGTCTGCGGTATTATATGTATATTTACTGAACATGTGTGTATATTAATCTGCTTGTATAAATAAATATAACGATGAAAGAGATTTTGCTGAACATATATACATAATTCAGATGTAGAGGTTAATATAAATGTATGGTTTTTTTCACTAGAGAATTAATATGCGATATAAAATGACATGATTTTCATAAATCACGGTAAGTGTGCATAACATACCCAATGTTAACTATGTACTAAGGTAATTTGTGGCTATGAAACTCACATAAACTGCATAACAATATAGCTCATACTACTTTTGTCGCTACAAAGTAGATACAACATTTTTAACTGCAAATATACGTTTAAATATGTATAATAAACTGCTTGTTAAATTCTAAGGAAGAGTATCGTTTAAATAACTAATGATTGCCTTAAAAGAATAAAATCTATGAAAAAATAAAAGCTTAATGAACACCTTTAAGCAAATTTATTGTGTAAAAGAATAAATTCTGCTAAATGTTAACGATAAATGAAAGATGAAACAAAAATATGTTTCATACTGTAATTATAGTTACAAACTGTCACGAAATATTCTTTGCATGATCTCTTCAAAAAACAATGCACAATTCCTAATAATTATTTATTCTTTGCCTTAACTGTTAAATGACTTTTACTTTGATATTTATCTATTTGATTTTCCATTGTTTTAGAATCAAGGATGTTGCCAGAAGAATTTCATTTTTAAGAAATTAATCTTCTGAATGTGCTTTTGGAGATTCAACTGAGACGAATAAGCAAATAATGTTTTTTATTCCTCGATATCTTATATTGTTAATTTACCTAATATACTTCAGTACTAAATAGCAAATAATTTTCCTTTTAAAATGCATGTTTTATTTTCTTATTTCTCAACTGAATGTACTAGCTTAACCCAAGAGAACATGGACAAAACTTTCATGCAATTGTAAAGCACAGGAATTACAGTTTTACTATTTTTCACTATACATTTATGCATTTCCAGCGGCTTTCCATCAAACACATTGAACTCCACTGGAGTTAAGAGCAAAAAATATCGCTGGTATCTACGTCCACACTTATTCATTTTATTCTTCAATTATAATGATAAGTTCTCTTTACAATTTAATACTGGAAACAAGCTTGCCACTATGCAGTCGGATACTGCCTAAAATTTTTGTCAGTGCTGAAAAGCTAACCACTTTATTTGTCCTAACAATTGTTAAACTAATGTAAATTTCACCCTTAATGAAAGACTACATCAACAGAAATTTAAAATACTTAATTTTAAATGGATAACATTATTTTATCGCACAGGAAAGTTATTTGTAATTTTATATTTTTATTTAGAATAAATATGATAGTATTTAAAAGATATTCGTGCACCAGCATACTTCTTTAAATTGAGCCAAGAGTTAGGTCTATCAATTATGTGGAAGCTGATGGAGGGGAATCTTTGTAATTTAGAAGCAGGGACCATGCAAAAAGTTTCCAATACATTTGGATGCATTGGAAACCGAGATCTATTTAGCAAGCCCCAGCTATATTCCGTAAACGCTGCGGATCTTTTTGCTTAGTCCGAATCTGAACTCATTATTGATCGATAGTGAGAACAGAACTCTAACCAAAAAGGCCACCACCACATTGTTAAGAAGATTCGAAATTTTGACGTTAATGCAATAGTTTATTTGAATCTCATCCCTAATGTTGGCTTACCTATTTGACTAAGATAGTTTCACGCCGCAATTTTACCATACGCGATATCTATTAATACTTTCTACGTTAGCAGTTACAATACGATATCTTTTATAATCACTAATACTTTATACAGAGTTCAAAAGTTACAGCAGCATGATATTACGAATCAGAATATAATGTTTAGATATATTGAGTTTAAAAATTAAAAGACTTCGATTTTTACTTTTGTTCTTGATTATCTGAGAAAAAGCTATTGTCTATATTATATACATGTGTGTGTGTGTGTTTTTCTTTAAAATGTTAAAGATCGTATTTATTTGCACTATATTTCTCTATAAAAATTCATCATATTTCTCATGATTGACTTATTTTTTTAGATACATAGTCTAATGCATTTCAAAAAAATTTTCAATATTCATTTTTCAAACTACGGTTATTACTTATAATAATTTGTTGTTAGTATCCATATAGAAAATTCTTTGCCGTATTTAATAAATGGTTGGAAGAGTTCGAATCCATATATCATAATAAAAACCTTTTAAGAAGAAACCTATTTTCCCGAAACATTACTTTAGTAAAGTGCCGTGTGGGTTCAGGGGACCTTTTTCCCTTGGCGACCTAGTACATCATCCCACTGGATATTGTGTTCGTATACACAGCCATGTTCTTTTGCATCCTAAAATGCCTGGTATATATTTTCTCGGAGAAAATCTTTTGAAACGATAGAAGCAAGTAGAAGGTGCATAAAGTTGCAAGAATCCCAAAGTATTCCCTAAATACAACGCTACAAGGGAACATAAATCCACCGCAACGTGTGGTGCTTGGAGAAGCAACGCAAATATGAGATAGTTTCTTTTGTATTTTCCTTTTGCTCGTGGAATCTTGGATTTTCCGTTTCGCATCCGTGGATACAGATTATGCATTGGATTTTCTCGTCAGAAAAAGGAGGATGTGGTTTTTCTGCGTAAAAAGAAGTACATTTTATATATTGGTTCTGAATATATTATATATACGAAATAACATTTAGAAATTTTTGAATTTATGAGTGATTCAAAGTTTTATTTCATTTCTGGACCAAATTTTTGTTTTTTTTGGAGGTTTTTTCTCTTTTTACATTAAATTCAAACAGAAAATAAATATTTTCTCTTTTGCCTTTCTGAATTTATTACTAATAAAATTTCCATAATACTTTTAAAAGAAATTTCAGTAGCTTATTTCTAAAAAGCAAAGAAAACGTTTGGAAAAAAAATGCAGCCCAGCAGTTTGCATCTCAAAATATAAAGCAAAAGTTTTTCTTTATACACAGGCATTTTAGTAAATTTTTTCCAAGCAAACATTTTGTTTTTAAATCTACAATTTTCTTTTATTAAAATGGAATTCGAAATTTAAGTTTCTTAAATGGTTTACCATATTAGTGAGTAACTTATTTTAAATTAAATTCTATAGCAATTAAATTTCTGAAGTAATTTTATTGCTGGGGTTATATATATTGGAATTGTTGACTTTAAAAGCCTCTTTTACAGCTTCCTTTTAAAAGCTTTCCTTTTAAAAGATGTCTTTTCCATACGTTATTCTTATATTTTTTTACTATCAAAACAACTACAATTATTTATTTCAAAATTAAAAAAAAAATTTTTTAATGTTACTATGAAGTATATACACATAAAAAAACTTTGTTACTTTTAAAATAAAAAAACAAGACTTTTATTACTTCCTTGAATAAGCAATCTAAATCAATTTATAATATATTTTTGATGTTATAATATTAATAGTGCTTAAGTATGCAACATTAAAAATAAATTAGATTTCCCCTCATTTTACAGGCAAAAAAATAGAAATAGATATTTAATAATAGTAAAACAAATTATTATTAGAGAATAAAGTTCTTAGCATTTTATTTTTAGATTTCTAAATAAAAAAATGATAAAATTCTGGCTTTTAAAAAGTGAACACAATTACTTTTTTTTTAAATCTTTCTAAATAGTATTTCTATTTATTAAGATGCTTGTCGTTCCAGTATGTTAATGAAATATAATTTTGAAAATAAAAGTGTTGAAGATATTAGAACATGTTAATTTCCTCTGAATTCCCATAAAGTATTTAAATAAAATGTCAATTCAAAATAAAACTAAATTTTAATATTGCCTATATGTTTCTTAATCATACATAAAAAAATTTTGAAATTAAATTTCTGCCATATCCTCAATACAGTTTTGAATTGACTTCTTAGCAATTCATTTTATTCATTAATAAGCAATAAAAGGCATCTTTTGAAACAATATTTTCATTCAAAAGGCCGTTTGCATTTGCCGTTATTTCTATTTCTAAATAACAGTTAAATTTTTATTTCATGTAGTCAATACAAATAACAGCAAATTATTCCATTTCAGAAATAAATAAAAGTTTGTTAGCTAATAAAATCATATTTTTTTTATATATTTTAAACCTATTACCTTTTTCATCTTTTTAATTAGACTTTTTTATCAAATAAAATAAAAGGAGTAAAATTAAATATTAAGACTTTAACTTTGCACTTTTTTTTTAATTCACACTTTTAAAATCAAAATTAAATCAAAACTCATTTTGGCGTACATATTATTCAAATGTTTTATTTTATTAAAGTGATATATTTAATGAAAAGGTTAATTAACCGTCAGCAAATTTCCTATAAGTTACTTTACGATGTGTCTAATCATTAAAGCATGTTTTTTGTAATGTGCATAAATTCGATTAGAAAGAAGTAGTGATGTATTTCCTGAAAATAATGAACACATGTGCTAGATTTCTTCTTCTAATAACACATGTGTTAGATAGATTCTGGTTATTATTATGTCAGCGTAATGATAACCAGAAGTTTACAATGAGTTCCTATCTCCTACATCTTAAATTTCAGCACAGAATCGCCTTTTAAAAGAAGACATGGATTTTTTTCTTTCAAAATCCAAACACGGATTGATCCGAAAATAGCTTCTGAAAACCATGATCAAATACGGCTTCATTGGCATTATTTGTATGTTCACTTTGCATTTATTTTACATAGTTATGCAGTAAATGTCAACCTCTATAAACAAAAAATACAATGAAGTTAGATAAACTGAAAAATAGTTATACGACACTAACCAAAAACTTCTTGTATGCTTGCAGCAAAGGAATTTCCAAGCTTATTCAACCTAATTGATTTGAGCTAAATTCTCAAAACTGTGAGATACATATGCATTTGGCGCCATACAATTATATTTTTTGGTCTTTGTTGTACTTTTTGTAAGAGTTAGGTTTAAACTTATTCGATTACAATATCTATAGTTGGCTCATTTTCTATGATGACAGAAACTGAATAAGGAGAATATAATATGAAGAAGTTGCTTCGTGATATTTTGCTAGTAAACTTAGCTCAAGTCCGCGAATGTCAGTATGGAATAGATATTGTCATGAAAAGAATGTAAAATAAAAATAAGAAGAGAAAAATTTAAAAGCGAATGATTGAATTCATTTTTATTGTAATTTTATTTTTACATCATAAATTTCATAAATTGTTTTATATATTCCAAGCTATCAATATCATATAGTTTAATCTCTCCTATATAATCGACAATATATTCACTTTGAAGAATAAATGCCAAATGAACGTTATCCTATAGTTTCAAAGAATGCTTTTTCAGTTTTTTAATTTACAAAGTTTACAATCATGATACACTTTACCTATAAATACTTTAACATCAATGCAACAGAATTCATGAATTGCTAATGGCAATGTGATGCGCTTTTTCTAAAATTAAGTAACTTAGTAGTTAGTGGATTTAGTATTCTAAAACTTTAAGTTGACACAGTAAAAAAAATTAATAGTAAGGAACTCTATTTCACTGAGAATTTTATTCGTGTAAGATATTGAGAGAATTCCTTATTTTACTCAAGTAAATGATATTTAAATCATTTTCCCATCATTCTTATGAGTATTAAAGAGCAGATAAAATTTAACTTGAAGGCACTTTATTTATATATAGCAATATACTGCTATTACTATATATTGCTATCCATAAGAAATGAGCATTTAAGAACTTTCCCAATTTTTATAATTCAGATTTATGCCTTTAAGAGAAATATCTCTACTTGAAATCCCTGTTTAAATTTTATTATCTCATTTTACTTAGCAGGGTTAGAACTGCGATGGTATTTCTCTAATAATTGAAAAACATTTAAAAAGAAACAAAAATCAAGACTATAATGGAATGTTCATTATACTTATTTCAACTCAAATAATCAAATGCATGATAAATTACTTAAAATATGATATAAAAACTTCCAAATTGAGTTTTTTTTAAGGTTTTAACCATTAGCTCTTGCTTAAGGCTCAAACACATTACACCAGTCACCAATTTGCATCGTAATTTTCAGTTATATTTTTGGCAAAATATAAATAGGAAATATAGCAGAGAAAAAGCTCAACAGAGAAAATTTTATTAAATAAAGAATTCATCTCGTAATTACAGAATAAAACATATTTCCTCTCAAATAAAACAATGACGAATCGTGTTTTTCAATAAAATACTTCTTTTTTTTACATCCCATAAAAGCTATTTGCTATAAAGCGGTCTAGAGTAATACCTCCTTTGGGCTCAATCCAAATATTTTGGCATCTAACCAAATGGTCCCCGAGTTCGTCTTTGCAATTCCTCTCAATATCTATCAGTTTTCGCATTAAGTATTAAAAAGCTTTCCTCTCTCGTCGACGGGGACATCTTTATTGAAAGCCTTTACTCCCCCGCATTTACAGAAGATTGCTTACAGCTGCTCAACTGTGGGGATATCACTGAAAGAATTTAGTACTCTCATAGCCGTCTCAGAAGTATTTCGGTGTTTACTTAAGAAGTTTGAATTTATTTCATGCCGGGCGAGTGCTCAGCTGTCTATGTTTTTAATCGAATTCAATCGCCTGAAATAATACTGCTGAATAACCTATTTTGCTAAAATTTATCTAAGTATTTAATCTATTGTAATGACCCGAGATAAAATAATAAGAAGAAGAGTATTTAAATTTAATGTATCTTGAACAAAGTTTATATATCTATAAGGAATACAAAAATGTAACATTTTCTCGAAATGACACAGAGCGTAATTATTCGATAAATTAAAGTTTTCTCTCTAAAATTTGAACGAAAGTTCAACTTCAGACTTATTATGGTAAAAAAGAATCTTATTAATAGTTATTTATTCACCATGATTTCTCTACACATTCTTGTTTAATTTTAAATCATTTCCTTGAAATCTGATTCTTTTGATGTCTTAATTTTTACATTTTCCCGTATTTTTACAGAATATTTGATCTTATACTCATTATTTTATTTTATTTTATCCTTTAGCTCTACATTTTAATTTCCCCCTTTAGTTTTCCAAAGAATTACCATAAGAACATTACAAATTGATGTCAAACTCTGTATATAAAAGGAAGGATTTTCTCTGAAATAATGAGGCTTAACAGTTCTCTTTTCATATTTATTTTGAAATCAAAATTTAGAATTAAAGATGGCATAAAATGTTAGGAATTAAAAGAATATTCCAATTTTACGTAATTTTATGTCATTAACCCAAAGAAAATCCTTTTTCTCCTTAAAAGAAGATGCTTTACTATTGGAATTGTAAACGAATATTTTCAAGTATTCATATGTATATTGGGGTGTGTTACCTTGACCAGTTGAGAAGTACTTAACCAAATACTTTTTGATCCTAGCAGTATATATAGACTCAATTTATATATTATTCCTATGATATAGACTCAACTTTTTTCCTGCACCGTTAAAAATAAAACTGTTCAAAAATTATAAGGTTGATAAAAGTAAGAAAATGAAAATCGATTCACCAGATACAAGGAGGAGCTCGTGGTAACTGTGCTACATATATTTTGAGATAATTTAACTAAATTTAAATAAAAAATTAATAAAGTATCACCTGAAACTTACAGAGTTCACTTATAATTCAAACTGCAAATAGATAGAATGTAAAGACACTACTTTTAATCAACCAACATGATCTAAGTCGACTATTACACATTCTCAACGAAATAGAATTTTACAAAAAATACTAATTCAGAAAATAGATTTCTATCTTTCTTACAATAAAAATGTTACAGATGATAAGTAAGTTATTTGATTTGTGAAAACGGGATCTAATTTCATTGAAATTTCGAAATGCTGTAATCTTTCAAACTCTGAATTCTAAAGCCATTAATTTGAAATTTAATTGTTTCAAACTAACAAATATGCATTAAAAAATAAAAAAGTAAATTTTAAGATTTTATGTGATATCTTAATTATTTTCATTTATTTTCGAAAAATCTATTAAACGAGCTCTTTTGACAAGTTTTAAATTTGTAAACATAAAAAATACTATATTTAACAATATAGACAATTCTGATTGATTCTCTAAATAAATCATTAAAGATATTAGAAAGCAGTTTTAACACCAATGTTTGATGTTGGAAGAGGCGTAATATATGATTAATATATATTTATATCATTACAAACAAACTCAAATATTCCCCCATTAGTAGCAAGAGGAGAGGGAAATATCAGCGCAAGTTATAACAAAATTTTCTAATTTGCACTTTAGCTTTAAAAAATACTCACATATTTTAAAGATTCTGTTTTATGACAGATTTCAATTCTGTGATTGCAGTGTCCTTGACTCTTACTTTCTTCTCTTAAAAAATCAGTGCAAGTTTCAAACACTTGTAACTGGTTCAAAGCATTTTAGTTTCATTACAGTAAAGAGAAAATTATGAAACATTTTTCCTGTATTTTTAATATACTTTAACATTTTTTAATTCTTTTCATTGCGAAATAATGTAATAATAAATATCTGGTGCTTGCTAAGAAGCTATCTTTTTTTTGAAGCCTCTTAAAAGTCAAGAATTAGTCTTTCTTCTTATTCAATGCTTTTAGAGGGGATAAAAGCAAATATGAGACCATAAAATAGCAAGTAATTGCCTTTTCAAATATTCTAGATAATATGTATTACATATTCATATAAATGTTTAAGATTTATATTATTTAAAACTCATTATTTTTTTTATCAAATCTAACTTTATTGACTTACGTGATGATAATAAGTTCACTAAAATAGATCAATTTCAAACATCTCTATATTTAATATATTTTGTTAAATTTTATGAAAAATTATAAAATTAAATTTTCTTAATTATTTTTGTTCACTGGCTATAAATCTACTTAATAAAATAATCAGAATAAAATTTCCTCCTAAAATAACTAACAAAGCATTTTAAATAAGTAGTTAGTCATATCAAAAATAAATGTCTTTGTCTTTCGATTAAATGTTTCGAAATAACTGAGTAATTTAAGAACAGAATGTTTTTTTTTTTTCTTTTCTATTCCATCGTTACTTTGTATTACAATCTATATATTTTAAAAGTATGAGTAAATAAGTTTCAAATAAACTATTCATATAATATGTCTACTGTCTCCTTGTTTTTATTTTTATCATGTAAATGAGACTCTCCAAACTAATTTACAAATTAATAAGTTAACTTTTTTTTAATTTAAAATATAATTTTCTTAATTTCATCTCTTTAAGTAAAAACAATTTTTAATATATATTATCAGAAGTATTTTATTTCCATCATTTAAATCTGTTTCATTTTTTTCACTATTTCGATTTTTAATCATTATAAATTAATGCTTATATTTTCCATTTAGTACTAGTACGAGGGTCACTCAGAAATTTTTTAGATACAACTAGGTTTTTAAAGTTATACTTACAAAAATTTAAGTGTGCTCAAAGTAGTCCCCTGTAGCATCAATGCACTTTTGTAGACGAATTTTCTACAGATTAAATGCCTCAAGCCATTTATTTCTTGAAATAGATGAAAAAATGCATTTATAGCCACATCAATCTCTTCTTCTGAATGAAAACGATGTCCACGTAAGTTCTTTTTTAGATTAAAGAATAACCAAAAGTCGCACATAGTTAAATCAGGTGAATATGGCGGATATTTGATCACTTTAATTTGTTACGTTAAGATCCTTCTGTTCCAATGTTAGGTAGAAAATCATAGCGCGTGGAAAATCATGTTATGTAGAAAATCATAGCGCGAAAATGTTTTCACGTCAACTCCATTTTCTCTTCTGTTTAAAATTTATTCTACGCTAAACAAGTTGAAGTAAGTCAGTAAAAAATCGGTTTCTGTGTTAAAATACTTGGTATTTTAAAATAAAACCATTATTTTTATTTTGTAAATTCTCGTCTGCGCGTATCTCAGAAATTTCAGAGTAACCCTCGTATTTAGTGTGTATGTGTGAGAGAGAGAGAGAGAGAGAGAGAGAGAGAGGGAGGGAGAAATATAAATAATATCGTTTTTTTTTAACTTTTGATGGAATCATATTACATAAAAAGTGTAGGTGATTGAAAAACTATATTAAGTGGGTATGAAATATTAAGAACACTCTTCACAGTACTGATACAAATACTTCTTTGCGCCAATATACAAAGTGGATCTATATGCAAAAAGAAACTCAGTCATTAAATAACATTTGTATTTCTTAGAATGATTGCCATTCCAGCAGAACGTGCAGTGCCTTAGAAACATTCTTATGGGAATAAAGGAAATAAGCTGCAAGATAAGAAACTTCTGTCCAAACTTAAGCTATATGAACTTCTTTATTAGTTAAATTTATAAAGCAAATTTAAGAATCAGCAAAGCTAAAATCAAAATATTTTTTCATATGATATTATTTTTTCTCCAAAATGTTATTCGTGTGAGAAAAATTCAAAGAGAGTAACACTTTCATGGAGGGTGCAAAAGTGGAAAAATAGTATGATATCCTAAAGTATAATAAATAAATCAGAATAAATTTTTTTTATTTTAGATTTTACCGATGGAAATATTTTATTATTTAAAAATATCTGCTTTAAATTAATGTGATTCGAACCTAATCGAAAGATTTTAAAATGTTTAACAAAAGTACAAAATGTAAGTTTTTGTGAATATATCCGTAGTTTACAAAATATTGAAAAAGAACAATACATGAAATATCAAAAAACGCAAAAGGTTTTTGGCATAAAATAAG
The DNA here is from genome assembly GCA_030067965.1 of Latrodectus elegans. Lineage (NCBI taxonomy): Eukaryota > Metazoa > Arthropoda > Arachnida > Araneae > Theridiidae > Latrodectus > Latrodectus elegans. The sequence goes on along the minus strand of CM057820.1, from coordinate 89,986,530 downwards.
AAAGATTGATGCTCTTTCTTATATTTTTTAATAAAAAAAATTTTTGTGAAATGACATTTAGAGATACGGGTATAAATAAATTAAATAGTTTTGATGATATTATATATTTTGTTATTTGTTTTAATAATTTACCTCTAATATTTAAGGAACATCTTTTAATTGCTGTGAGTTAATGTTTCTCGTAAAAATATTACAGGATTTTCTATAAATTATCACTTATTGAGTGAAACAATACTTTAACCGTACATGTGATTTTGTCAAAAGCTCTTTGTTTATAACTGTGCAAGATAAACTAATAGCATTATTAATTTTATATATCAGAATTACGCTCAAATAAATTGAAAAGGGTTTTTTAAGTCTTATATAAAATTAACTTTTAATACCGTCTATTAACTTGATAAATGATAAAAATATATTTTATTTCCAATTACTTTACTTTTTGCCTACCAAATATTGCCAGTACAATTCTCCTCTCCAAACTAAAATTGCTTCGCTCTTAATTTGTAGATGGTTTCATCCTCCTATATAAGTAAACAAATTTAAGTGCTTCCTCTTTTCATAAGAGAAATATAATTGCATGTGTTAAAAAGTAAATAAATAAGTCCGGAATATCACGAAATTTTAAATGCGCAAAAATTTAAAATACATCTTTTTACTTTCTATTTTGAATCTTGTTCTACAAAACTTATAGAGAGTAACTGTTAGTATCAACACAAAATTTTTATAACACTCCTTATAGGTTTTTCCATGTAATAGCATCATGCCAATTACAATTGATGATAAATAAATTTAATAATCCATAATATGATGACAAACCCTTTCACATCATATAAGAGGAAATAACATATGATATTTTCATTAATAAACATCTTTATCAATAAAAATAAAGACGGTTTGTGGCTTTTCCTTCAAATAATAATTTCACAGATGGTCATTACTTTCGATAGAAGCCCCATTAACCTAAATAGCATTCGCTACAATGCTGTAACACTGAAAGCTGCTGATAAATTCCGCACATGTCTCAATCATCATTTTCTCCTGACATGGAAACTATGTATCATCCATCACCAGATCATCCGTTCAGCCAAAAGCAGCCAAATTTGTCCTCAAAAGATTCCCATTAATGATATTGTTGTCACCGATGATTATTGATGATCACCAATGGACAAAGCATCACGCGAATCGGCAGAAGAAAGTTAAAACTGTTAAAAAAATTACGTTTTTCATTATTAAAGAGGTGGAAATCTATATGTTTTGACATCTGTATTAAATAAATAGTATAGCTTATTGCGGTACTTATTTATTTAGCAATACATCATTCCTTTCTTCGAATTCATAGCTAAAGATTATGTGAGCTGTATAGGAATATGTTTACAAATAAATACTTTAAGAAAAAATTCCAAAGTTCATATTTAATTATATTTAATTACGGAATATAATAATTTGATGTTCTCAATTTTCAAGAAACCTAGCATATCTTCTTGTTCCCTATTAAAACATTTTAGAAAATCAGTGAGATGATTGTAAGATCTTTTAATATATTAAATTAATATATTTAATTTACGCGAGGAATACCGAGAAGATATAATTTAGATTTTTCTTAAAGAAAGATCCTGAAAAAGCAATGCTATTTTTGCTATTTGGACTTTTATTTCCAATTGCTATTTTACTTGCTATTTTTTTATTAATATTATTCATTGCTATTAACTTTTCAAGATAAAGTTATGAGCATATGCATTTGGTGACAAAGAAACAATACCAATCTAAAATAATAAAAACATTTCATTTAAGTAAGAAAGTAAATTCTCTGTATCTTTTCATCTGATTTTACAAAAATCTTGATTTTAATAATTTCACTTTCAAATAGAAAATTAAACTTTTAAATTAAAGAACATTTGTTACTTTCCTGGCAGTTTCAATGCTATGCCATTTATACTTCTGCTTTCAAGCTGCTTGAAACAGTGCAGCTTCAAGAGTTTATTACAAACTTCGCAAACACTGCAGGAGAGTTCAATAACGCATATAGAACTTTGAAATTAAACGTGCCTATATTAACTTCCATTTCTGCCTCGGTTCCAGCTTCTTATTAAATTGAAAAGCATTTAGAAGAGGGAATCTTATAAGATGAATTATGAATTGGCTGATGCAAACAGGAAACGCCTTTAGCAGATCTATTGAGACTTCTTCCTTTCAAGAGAAATCGAAAAACTATTGATAAGTGTTTTGATATGCGATCTTTCTTTGGAAATATATTTATTATTAATTTGTTTATTTAGATTAACAATTGTATTATAATCACCATATTTTAAATTATATGTTAACTATATATCATTAAAGATATATATATTTGAAAATTATGAGAAAAGTTTCCTATCTGAAAGAAATTAATAAATCTTACTACTAGAAATTAATTACTTTTATCAGTTAAATAACATTCTTTAATACTTTTATATTTCATAATATTTACTGCAAAACTAAGACAAAGCATTTTAGACTTTCCGCAGTTCATAAAATAAACATTTTCAACCATTTAAATGCTTTTTCAATGTACAAGTTGTAACAATTTAATTTGATGTGAAATTGATGATAAAATTGATACTTTATATCAAATATATTTGTGTAGCTGGTAAGCGATAGTCTTTATATATGGAAAAAACATAACTTATAATTTAACAAATGTTTTTTAAATATCGTCTTTTTTAAGTTTTATAGATCGAAGATGGTTTCTAAGAGGAATGATCCTGAGAAGTACACAAACATGGATATCTCTATGGCCTAATAGTAGGACATTGAATTTCGGAGCGAAAGCTCTTCGGTTAGATTCCAGAAACTGTTGAGCTATGGTAAAAAAAATATTAACTTTTGAATCTAAGTTTGTCAGATGGGATGCTTGGGAGACATCCGAATTTTCTTTCTTTTGACACACGAATACGGTAATTACCTGTGAAAAGTCCATCCAGGAAGAAATTTACATAGTGAACATTCATGATAAACGGTAAATAATTATTAAACATAAAATAGTAAATAGTTTATAAAAACCGTACTTCATTTGGTAATGCACAGTATCTACTGAACAGTATCAAAGTACCAAAACCCTGTGAACTTCTCGAAAATTAAGTAAATTAAAAAAAAACTTCTAACTAAAACCATTATGAGTCTTCAAAGTATCAAAAATATTAAGGATCTTACTGATGAAGATATTATAAATATGTTTATCGTTAAAAATTCAATATAAGCAAACAAAATATTTCTAATGAAATAAAAAAAACAATACTATAAGTGAACAATACCGTATCATATCTAAAACACGTGATTCTTTTGGTGCTACAGTAATACATAAGAAATGATTTAATGTCTTCTTTGGCTTTATATTAAATATATTTCTTATGGTCATCTTAAAAAATAAACCGTAAATATCACCTTAAAATAATAAACCGTAAATATAACAAAACAGCTGTTACTGTAGTTATAAAGCATCTAAATTTAAATAATAGATCTAAAACTTCATTACAGTTTATAATAAAAATTATTTAATAATTAATTCATTGCACATTTTAATTAGCATAATACCTGTCTCTATCAAATTAAACAAAACATAGATTTTACTTATTAAGATTAAATGAAAAAAATTGTGGTTGTATTTCTCAATTATATAGAAATCAATGCAGTTTCTCATCTCAAACTTCGATGGCAAAATGGATATTCCGACTAATTATATTCATCTTGAAAGTTACTTTACGATATTAATAAGAGTTTAACGTGACCTCATAATAAAGCTGCATTTCCTAGAATCCCTAAATGGCTAACTACTTTATTATAAATTATACTTTATCCTAACTACTTTATTATAAATTAATATGCATACTGCATTTCCGCATAGATATTGGCTTATGTTTATAATTCTTGAGGCTTTCTTCCTTGTAACGTGTAAATAAAAGCTCTCTAATCTATTAAAAAGTCTTTGGAGAGCTGTAAGGTATAAATGTTACAAAGATTTGAATAAAATTCATTAAGTGATAAATAATCTACAATTTTTTATTATATTTCTTTGGTTATAATAAGATTTCTATCTCACGTACAATGTGTTGTACATAATTAATTAATATATTGTGTCTACTTATCTCTTACAGGATTACAAATCTTCATGAGTTGTATTTATTTTCTTAATTATATATATATATATAGAGAGAGAGATAGATAGATAGATTTTTTAATATTTTATAATGAAATTTAATAAATAGATTGAATATTTTTCGAGGTATGCTTATATATATATATATATATATATATATATATATATATATATATATATATATATATATATATATATATGTAATATAGGCATATCTAGAAAAAATATTTAATATATTTATTAAATTTCATTATAAAAAATTTTCAATTACTATTAAATTTCTTCATCCATTTAATGAATGATTATATAAATCAAGTATAAGTTTTTCCAACATTATCTTGATAACTTTGTTTTTTAGATACTTTAACTATTTTGATATGATTCTATTTTAAATTATATCTGTAGATTTCATTTTCTCACATATTTTTTTTTAATTTTTACGAATGAGAAAGAATTATTACTGAAATATATTACAGATAATAATCTAATATATAATAAACGACCAAATAAATATTATATTATGCTCGAAAAAATAAATAAAAAACTGTGATAATTTAGTCCTCCTACTTTTAAATCTTCTAAAAAAACAGAAATAGTATTTTTTTATGTATGAAGACATTAGTTATATAACGAAAAGAAATTTCCTGAAGTATGCAAAAATCTTTTTTTATTATTGATAGAAATATTAAATAATATGTAAATAATTCAATTGAAATGCTTTTTTTCAATAATTATTCGTCATTAGAAAGAAAAAATAAAATTTTTATCATACAATTAAATTAGAAATCTATGTTAGTTCTTTAGCAGTTTTATTTGATTGAGTATAAGTGATAAAAAAATTATCTAGTAGTGTTATATATTTTTAATTGTTACAAATTAATATATTTTATTAACATCAAATGCATACTCTTAAAGTAATAATGATCAAAGCTTGAATATTCAGTTGTTTAAATAAACGTTATTAAAGGAAAACAACTTTAAAAATAAGTTCTGATGAATTAATATCTTACATACCTGCGTTGTATTTTATTGATATCTTGATTTCTATTAACTGATTTATGTTTGCTCCATCTGTATAATTATATAGTATAACAACTCATGCGTATGATATTATTCAAGATTATAGCTCATAATTTATTTAAATGGTTATTTGTTTTCTGACACTTACGTTTTTCCTATAAATATTAAAAGGAAATATTATATGTAGATATGAAAGTAATAGAAAGTAAAGCAATTTGTATACCAATTTGAATGAAATTAACTCCTTTTTACGAAATGGATGACTCAAATTTGTTTTGTGAAGCACAAAAAAACATTTATTAATTTACTGAAGTGATTTTTTTTCCCTTAAGGGAAAAATATGTTTTTTCCAAAAGTTTACATTATATGTTTCAAATATTCATTTCCTTAATATTAACACCACATGACGGATAACCTAACAGAGGAAAGCAACTTTAAGCAGCTGTAAGGCATTTTTAATTTTTATTGCAAGCTGCTTTCTGAAAAAAAGAATAGATAATGGAATGTGTTCACAGAAAATGGAATGTATTCAATATGGGATAGAGAAAATGGAATGTGTTCAAAAGCATTGGGAGAAAATCTTTTAAATTTTCCTAAGCACACACTGTAGCAAATTAGCATACAGAAAAGAAAATCTCAATAACTTATCTCCCTTTGTTCAGCAGCGGCTGGGATCGAACCCAAAACCTTCCAATCTGAAGAGATGTTATTAACACTAAGACACAGAGATCTTATTCTTTTTAACTTGTTAATATTAATAACAAAGTAAAATATTTGAGCCTGATTTAATAAATTCTAATTAGCCTTAATAAACAATAAAATGTGTTGATGCTGTTGCTTATGACACTTGGACACGCCAAGCTCGCTCTGCCTTGGCTATGCGAATTTAAGCCAATAGAGTGCGTCTTTCTTTAAACCGGAGAATCACGAAAGTGGAAGTACGACTAAGATCTAAACTTCTCCGATAGGTGGCACCACCAGAAAATCCACTCCCTTAATTTTGACATTGATCTGAAGGGAGAGAAAATTTTCTCCAGACCTTTACACACATATTAATTTCTCAGTAACAGACCACAGGACTTTCGATTTTTAAGATTTATTGAGCACGTATACTTTAAAGTCTTACCACGTATACGATGAGTCTTTGGCAGCATTGGAAATCGAATCCAGCCCTTCATGAAGGAATATCGATGACCTAATCACTAGGAAGAAAATAAAAAATTCACCGCTTTTTTTTTTCTTTTTTTTTTTATTGGTTAAATGTTTACCGTTTTACAGTTATGAATAAAAGGCAATTCTGCTTGTTAATTTTAGTTTTCTTGTAACATATAATTTTATTGAAAAGCATTTTTATGTTTAAATATATTATCTGCTCTGATAAGCCATTGTCATTTGATTAGAAAACACATTATGGTGTACACCATAAGCAATCATATTGAGACAGTTTATGCTTGCCATTTTTAGTTGAAATTTAATAACTTGAATAATTAATTTACTTACGGATATATATGGGGAAGGTGCAAACTAAGATATCCCCTTATCACGTAATAATTGTTGATAATTAGAAAGAGCATTAACTTTCAAAACATTGATCCATATCTCTCCAATGAATTCACAATATCTCAGACTATAATTATTTATTAACAAATATTTCTGTAAAGAATTATATAATCATAAATATTCTGGTTATTTCATACTTTACTATAAGAAAATAATATATTTATATATATATATATAATTTTTCCGTAATTTTTAATGTTAGATTGGTAATCGCACCAATTTTAAAAATCTGAAAACTACCAATGGTATCTGAATATTATAGCGTTATTTAAAATCTACAAAATATTTCAATAATATTTTTAACATTAATTAAAAATTTTATTGAAATTCAGAGATTTCTTTTATGCGTATTATTTTAAGCAAATAAAATTCAGAAAAAATCACATTCTACAAACCAATTTTCGGTAAAAATATCATTAAAATTAAGTATTATAACTTGTTAAGGAATGAAGAATTGATTTGTTCATCTTAAAAGAGTAGTTCCAAATACAGTATGAAATTTACATTTATATTTTATAACCGATTATAGTTCATATCAATCAAATTATTATCTTCGCTGAAACGCTTTGCTGCACACCAAACTATGTAAACCTGGAAAAGTTGCTTTGTAATTTAATAATACACAAAGCTTTTAAATGAATTTTAAAAAAAAATATTACTTAGATTTGTGCATTACAGAATTTTAAGACATACTTAGAGACTTTGACCAAGAAAATATAACCAACATAACAATTGTTTCTTTGAATGATAATATACATTAAATGTTACATGTATGTTGATATTAAATGTATGTACATACTAAAGGTATACAAAAATAAATAGTTATTTCAACCAATAAATTTTTCATACCCTTTTTGTTGTACATTGAACACGAATAAAAATTCAGACAGATATTTTTATTTTGCAATTTTTAAATAAAAAAGATATTAATGTTTTCTTCTTTTTTGCTTTAACCTAATTTAAAACTATAATAGCAACATTCAAATTATATTACGCATTGCAATAATCGTAAACACAGAAAATGTTAGATGTGACTGTTATTACTGCAAAGGCATATTCTTCATATTTTATAAACAATTACATACTGAAAGTATTAGAAAATTGTTTCTATTTCTCACAGTGAACCTTGAACATATATATAATTTTTCATTCACGCGAATTTATCTCAAACAGTTTTATTTCCGTTACATCAGTGTTATCGCCGACCACCTGTCTAGTGGTCAGAGTGCCTGACTGCGGATAGGGAAGTCCTGGGTTCGAATCCCGGTTCGGGCATGGATGTACTTTCTCTCTCTATCTATCCTGTCGTAGTCCTTTCTGTGTATGAATGTGGTGTGAATGGTTGCCTACCCTATAAACGGGTCCCTATGGCATGTGTGTACTGAATCAGTCGGACTCCACACCAAATATGGTTCGGTAAGAAAAAGGGGAGCAGCGCGCCATATTGTCAACCTAGCTGGCATAAGACATAAAGAAAATCAGTGTTACCGGGAATATTTATAGTATAAAATTAATAACACATGATTAAAAAAAATTAAATAATTAAAATTATACTTTAAATATTTGATATAATTAAAATAAAATAATATACCATTTTCTCTCTCTGTGATAGGAAATATTAAAAAAAAAGATTAAAATGTTATATAATATTGAAAAATAAATTAAGTGTTGTTGGTAAGGAACATTTTCTAACATAGCGATGTATTTTTCGAGGTTTACATCCTTAAACATCTAGAATAAACTTTGTATTTTATATGATAACATGATTCTTTCACGTCTAATATTTGAATATCAATCTTAATCTCAGAAGGGAAATGTGTTACTACACAAGTACTAGATGTGAATCGTTGTGAGGAAATGCTTTTATGTTTAATAAAAGTATTCTTTTCATAATCCAAATAATCACAAACTAATCAGCATAAGTTATTCCTTATAATATATAAATGTTAAATTTATCAGCAAATTATCGTTTTAAAAAGCATTTAACTGCCTCAAACCAATATTTTCTTTGACACAAAGCAAGTCATTTATGAAATTGCTTAAGAAGTCATATATGTAAAATTGTAAATTCTAAAAAAAAACTATTACTACAGAAATGTTTCCCATGTCCCGTGATAAAATAAATTTTTATCATTACCTCTACAATTTCAAAAATATAATCCAATTATTATTTAAGTTATTAACTACTTTTTTCTTACATTCTAAATTTCTGGTTCAAAATACATTCCTTATCAATAACCCCTACCGATGAAAACATTTAAAAATTGGAAAACAGAATGGAACTCGAGAAGGTTTTACCCATCTCTATTTCAGTTAATGCTCAATTAGTTTAATTACTAAAATTCAAGCATCCCAGTATCAGTGAGGCGTCTAATTAATGAGATTAAATGCAATTAGAGACTTCAAAAGGAAGAGTGGAATCCAGAAATGAATAATTTTATAAATCCAGATACATCTCCTATTTCAGTTAATTTCCTCCTCACGCTTTTTAATGAAAAGAAATGTTTAATTTATACTAACGGAAAGGGTGTACCATCATTTCTGATCGATGAGTTTTTTACGATACATTTAATTGCTTGTTTAGAGTTAATTAAGAAGTGAAACTCATTACCACTACGAATCTAAAATGCTTTTGTTTTGTGTGGGCGTTAATATGGCCAATGAATGATATATGCGTGTTAACTGTATTCTAGAGAGAAAATTGGTATGCGAGTATTAATCTGTTATGCTTAGTGATTTTCTTGTAGCGTGTTTGAAAACTACTTCGATTATAATAATAGAATTCTATCGGATGATTATTCTATCGTGTTTATCTGCATTTAAATTTAAGGGGTAGGCCCTTATTAAAACTGTTTCTTATGAAATACTATTCACATTTTATTAAGTAAAAGATTAAGTTATAAATAAAAGGCGTTTTCAAAGAGACTTATTTTTAATAGACCTATAAAAATATTATATTCTCAACTTAATTCCCAAGACAGCATTTGAATTTAAAATATTTTTAAATGTCTTTTTGAAAAATACAACATTTTTGTATTTGAAAAAGCTTTAAGTAGATCCCAAAATAACATTTAGAATCAATCATTGTCATCGCCATCAAATCAAGACATACTAATCAAGAATTAAAATTATTCTTTATCGTGATAGAACATCAACAAAAATGGTAAAAATTCGTCTTCAAAAGCCGGGAAACACTACTTTGGCTGTATGAGAAATGTATCATAAAGCATAGAATTTTTTTCTAAATTAATGTGTTGATGATTCAGAGAAATATGACTTTTGTATTGAATCTGTCACTTACGTAACAGATAAAATAGGTTTTGATTACTATTATTAATGTTTGTCTGTGTCACTTGATTTATCAATCGTAATTACAGCTACTCCAATTCTTATTGGGTAACTTTTAGAGTATCAAATTTGATTCCAGATGTATCATATATAAATTATGGAATTAATGATGGTAAAGTTTTATCAGGTATTGCAGTAAGTATCAACCTCCTTTCGCTAAAGTTATACTATGGGTAACAGAAGATAAATAAAATGCATCGTAAAATGTAACCAGTATTAAAACTTAGTCGCTTTTAATCTCAGTAACGAAGCAAATCCATAACATCAATAATAGAGATTCAGACTGATCAACATAATGGTTGTGAATTGAACTGGCTCGCAATTCATATGAGTAACAACTACCATAGTAGCGCCTACTTTACTAAACTTGCTGTGTAACTTCAATGATTTCATCTTCATAAATGATAAAACAATAGTAAATTTAAATCACAGCAAGATTTTAACAAACTAATGAACCTTTAAATGAATGTATTTTCATGATAAAGTAATCCAAGTCTATAAATTCTATGAAAATGCAATTAATCAGAAGTAATCCTATATTTACCTCAATTAAATTGTTTATTTCTTATAATACAATCTAACTCTATTTTATTTTTTTCTACAAAAATTTTGTAACATAGTTTTATATAACTTGTTTCGAAAATTGTGAGAATCATGCAAACTTATAATGCTGTTTTACTAATAATTAGTTCCTTCAAATCCTATTTCGTACTGTTCTTTTGTTTTCAGTTCTTAAGATTGCGTGCAAAAATCCTAAAAGTGTTCATGCAGCGTAGGCAATCAAACTTCTCCCCGCTCTTTTGACAGATAGCGTGGAGAATAAAAGGAGGAAAATGTCGCTCAAAGGAGTTTCGCCTCTCCAAGGAAAAAAAAAAGAAAAAAAGTGAGATGGTACTCACAGAATTCAGAGTCTATAATCCTGGACTGTTCCAACAGATAAACGGACTTCCCGTCTCTTTCTGACTTATTTCTGGATGCGTGTGGAAATAACGTCAAATCTTTGAGTATTTTGGCACTGCAAGAAGGAGATGCCTTTAACCGTCAAAGAAGCTTTGAAATCTTAAGAAAAATTCTTAAAGAAATGTGCTCAGATTATATATTTTATCAGGAAATTTGCTCAAATATACTTTTCAACTTTCATGAATTATTTATATATAACAAAACTTACTCAGGTTATTATATTTTGTTTTAGCGATTATAAAGTGAACGAGTTAGTATTTTAATAATTAAATTAGTTTATAGTAGGTTTCAAAATGAATGAAATGGTGCGAAAAGTACTACAAAATGTTCTACAAATGAACTAAACAAATATGTAGACTATTATTGATTTCCATAATATCTTTCATTAGATATTTCGAAGTCCCTTTATTGCATTACTAAGAACATTAATTGTTGATAAAAAAAACTGAAATTAAAATTCAGAACTAGTTTAAAAAACTTGTGTAATAGTTTTTTTGGATTTTTGAATGAATGCCAACATTTTGTTTATTTCAAAGGTATCATTATATTTATCAAAAATCATATATATATATATATATATATATATATATATATATATATATATATATATATATATATATATATATATATATATATATATATATATATATATATTTATATATATATATATATATATATTTCATACCAATAACTTTTTTTCTGATTCCTAACAAAATAGTGAATCTCTCATACTTTCCGACTAACAAGCAAGTAAATTCACGATGTTTTTTACATATTTTAAATTAGGGAAATGTTTTTATTGCAAAATGTTTTACTTTTATTACTTTACTTTATAAATAATATTACAACTGTACATAGTTAAAATAATGTAATAAATATCTGTAATTTTTATTTAAATTTTCCTTTTATTACCAATACAAGTATTAGGTTGGGGAATAAGTTCGTAGCGTGTCTATTAAATACTTTTATTTAAACAAAAAATAATAATTATATCAATAAGTTAATCAATTATATATTCGCCGTTGCTGTTTACAACCTCAGTCTACCTCCCGACTAATTTGTTGATGCTGTTCCGCCAAAAATTGCCTGATCTGGTGTCAAAGAAGTTGTTGAGCCAATTTTTAAGAATCACTTGATGAACTGGGAAATGCTCAGAAAAAAAATACCACAGCCAACAAGGAGCTCTACATTGCCCAGCTACATTGCGTGATGAGGCTATTCGACTGAAAAGACCTGATCTACAGGGTCAAACCATATTCCTTCACGACAACGCCAGTTGCACAATTCTCAAAGCCGCTCTCCAAGAGTTCGAATGGGAAGGGGGCTCCTTCAGCATCCGTCATATTCTCCGGACCTTGCGCTGACCGATTATCATCTTTCCCGCTCCTTGTCAAACCATATGAAGGGAGTAACATTCGATAACAAAGAGGTCCTTAAAAACTGGCTCAACAACTTCTTTGACACCAGATCAGGCGATTTTTGGCGGAACAGCATAAAAAAATTGGTCGAGAGTTAAATTTATGATGATTTGAAATCTATCAGAACTTTCGAAACTTTAGATATTTGTATTTATATCTAGTAATTCAACATGAAAGAGCCATTATAGAGTAAATATACATTGAAGCTTGATTATGGTTAAAATTATAAATGACATAAATGATTGCGAATTTCTCAGTTGGCATCGAATCAACTTATTTTAATTTAATACATATGTTTAATATTTCAAGATAATAAAACAAAATACTTCAAACACTTCAGTTATATGGGATTTTATTAAACGTTTTGCAAAATAAGCATTTTTCAATATTATGCCATTTAAAAAAATTTTTAAATATTCAAAATTTATTTTTCTGTAATAAAAAAGGACTATCAGTTTCTAAAGCAGAATATTTTACTGCGATAAAAGTTAATATGTATTACTGAGTTTATGTTTTAACTAATATGTTTTACTAACACCATTAATTATTAAATAATTTAATTCAATAACAACAAAGGATGAGATGGGATGGCCATGTTATTCGTAAGCCAACTGAATGCACCCCTAAAAAAATCTTTTTTGCAAGGCCAATGGGAAAGCGTTCTAGAGGTAGGCCCAAAATCAGATGGATTGATTGTCTTGATAGGGACTTTAATACTATAGGAGCATCTAATTGGAAAAGTGCTGCTGAGTACAGACCAAGATGGAATAAGCTCATTGAGAAGGCCAGGACCCACACGAGTTTGGAGTGCCATAGTTGATTGATTGAATTCAATAACAAAGTGTTTTCAGAAAGATGCTATTTTTCACTAAGAAAAGCATATGCGAGGAAGAAAAGACTAAATACAATAATTGTTAATAATATTTTCTTGAAAGAGATGTGGAACTTTATACGATCAATAAAGCTACGCTAGAAATGTTATGCTTCCTACAATGAAACTAAATAAGCATTACTCACTTATCTTGGAAAGGTAAAAATGAAGAAAATGAGTTTTGAGAGTAAAGTATATTTCATGCCGTCTTCACAATAATAAAATTTAGGCACGTAGGCATCAGTAACATTTTGTACACTGTAAATGTACGAACAAATATATTTCCCTTAAAAAAATATTTCAATAACTATTTTATTCTAAGTGTTAATTAACAGTTTGACACGAATTTTACATATAAATATTGTCTCAGGATGAAATCTACTTATCATGACAACAAGATATTGGAGATAATCTTGTATTTTTATAGCTTTTTAAGAGAGAGAATACGTTTTTATAGGTCTTTTATAATTTAATCGAAGTTATACTAATGTAGTGAATTCTAATTTCTTTCAACATGCAGATTCATAAATTTTAATCTAACTTCTTAGGCAGAATATATTTTGTAGCTTTTATGTCCAGGAAAAATTTCACGGATATATATATAATGTTAAAAAGTTTTCAAAAAATTTCCTTTGTTTGAATCAGGAAAAGTTTCATTCAAATTTCTAGCATTTCACCAGTTTAATAAAAAAGGAAATCAATTTAATTTCTCTTCAATATAAAATATATTTTGAATTAGATCTCATAAATGAATAAAGTAAAGATCGAAATAACTGATTTTTAATGATATGTAAATGAACTAATAAATTTAAAGAAAATATATGTATTTTTTTAAATATTTTTTATTTTAATATTAGCATTTTGTCTAACAATTAATTACTATTTATTATGACACTAGTTATTATTTTAAATTAAATGAACTTTCTTTTAATATTTTTTAATTCAATTAAAATTTCGACTTCCGAAGCAACTCTCAGATGATTACAGTTTCACCAACGAATATAATCTCACCATTCTAAGCAGATATTTATATAATTATATTGCATTCCTGTTTCGATGATACTTTTAAATGACTAAATGAATAATTTTGACTCATGTACTCATTTCTCTGCAAAAGGGGGGGGGATCTTATAATCATCTCCAATTTAGGGCTGGTTTAACATGCGGGAATAAAGTCACGGATGTCATCAAGAGATTTATCATTCAATTTACGTAATTTGTCCTCGAGAAATCATACACGGCGTGAACATAAGTTCATGAATATGAAAAGTGTATTAGTTATTAGTGTATCATTTGCATACATTGAATTCTATCTAAGTATTTCAGCAGAATTTTAAAAATTATTATTCGAATTTACTTTCTTAAATATGTGTATGACTATGCATATATATATATATATATATATATGATTGAACACTAAATACACTAAATATTGAATTAATATTTTTAGTTTTAATTTATAAGGAAACGATTCATTGCTTAGACATTCTAATTATTATATATTTTGTAAAAATACCATTATTATATATCTTTTTTAATTTAAGTTATTAAAAATAGTTTGTAGGTTAATAAATTAAACAAAGTTTGTTCATAATTTATATCTTGCAACACCTCATTTACAAATTATATTTTTGTTCATTATATTATCATATTTTTATTAAAATGGCTTTTCTTATTTTTCTCAAAAAATGTCACGTTAATTAGTTAATTTGATTAATGCGATAATGTGTAGGAGAAAACAGTTTTCTAATGCATTAATTCATAAGAATTTTCTCCTTTTCTAATTAATTTTTATATCAACTAAGTAATTACCAAATGTATATATGTGAATTTTTAATAATCTCGAATAATATTTCTAAGAATTTAATTTATAAAATATTGCAAGTTTAAAATTTAGAGTTCATCATATAATTAAATATTAAATGACTGATATCAAATGTAGTTTTGCACTTTTATGCAATTAATTTTAAAAATGTTTTAAATTAAAATGTATAATATTTACAAAATGTTAAATATAATGTTAACATTAAATGTTTCTGAGGAATATTTTAGTTATGTGCTTCATTTCCTTAATTTAAAAGACTACATAAATTTGTATCAGCTATAATAATGTTACATATTAATATGAAAAAATTGCAATTTTAATTAAATTTATTTAATTTAAAAATTGTAATTATGATAATGAAAATACTAAATTATAATTTAGAAATTTTAATTAAATTGAAACTAGCTACAAAATTTAAAGTAAATTACAAGTTTTCTGTAGTATTAATATTAGAGATTCAGAAAGAAGTAAAAGAAAGTATTTTATCTATATTTTTTGCGCAATACATGCTAGTGGTTTTTGAAAACTGTTAGTATTCTTAAGACAAAATAAATTAATTTCATTCTCTGTCTTGATTCTTGAATTTCAATTTGATTGATATATGAATGTTAACCAATTGAAATATAGCATTTCTCTTTAGGTAAATAAAGCAAATAGGAAATTCGTGGTATTCTCATTTTATTTTGATGTTCTCTGATTGCACACATGTCAATATTTTGTAACTTAAGAGTCATTTATAGTTATAATACATATGGAAAACTTTAGCAATACCTTGTGCCTTAAAAATTAATGAATTAAGGAATATGAAAAAGAATTCCATAACAACAAAGATTATAAATAGTAAGAAAAATCTGAAAATTGTTTTTTGTACCACTGTTTCATAATCGATTTATAGTTAATTAACACATACAAGAGTTATAAGAAATTCATTGACATAAGAACAAAAGTTCAAATTTCTGATCATTTTGTGTTATAGCTATCCTAATGTGCAATGATAGTGAAGAAAGTAATTCATTAATCAAAATGATCAGTAATGACAAAAGGAAAGAAGATCAAATTTCTGATCGTTTTTTATTATAACTATCCAGATGCAAAATGGTAGTGAAGAAGGTGATTCATTAATCAAAATGATCAGTAATGACAAAAGGAAAGAAGATCAAATTTCTGATCGTTTTTTGTTCTAACTATCCAGATGCACAATGATAGTGAAGAAGGTGATTCATTAATCAAAATGATCAATGATGACATAAGGAAAGAAGATCAAATTTCTGATCGTTTTGTGTTATAACTATCCAAATGCACAATGATAGTGAAGAAAGTAATTCATTAATCAATAATGAAAATAATAGATAGACATTTGGAAATATTTATAGAAATTATTTCAGTACTTTTTCAATATTCACAAAAATTTGTCAGGATATTGTCCACTGGTGAGAGACAGAGAATCTTTATTCATTCTCAAAATCTAATTTTGTATATAGTTTCCTCATTTCATACTTTTTAATCCCTTTAATCCTGTAAAATATGTATGCAATCATTAATAAAAATGCAGTAATTTTACAAAAAATATAAAAAGATCATTTAAAAAATCTCTTTCAGAAATTCAAATGCCGAATTCTAAAAAATTATAAAAATGAAGTTTTATTGATAGCATGCTGGAAAATGTAAAAGTAAGAGTGTCATAGCATTAAATTATATTGCAGAATTTTTACCGTTTCTTTCAAATTTCATATTTTCTTCAAAATTTTGGTAGCAAGATTCATAATTTTTGGAATGTTGATTGCATAAAGTTTATATAATTTCATTTGACTTAGTGATTTATTTAAGTTTCACTGTTTTAAATCGTAGATGTGTGCACAACTTAATACAAAACAATCTAAAAACAAACAAACCAAGATAGATAACAAGATTTTTTTCTTGATTTTGAAAAGTAAATTACCTAATTGTATTACAAACATCTCAGAGCCTTCATATTTCTTGAGTGTTTTTAGCCTTGAGAATGTAATAAGTTTTACATCAAAAATTTAACAATAAAAAAGAAATATTTCTCAAAACAATGTTTTTATTTTAATTAGCACTAACACAAGTTTTTATTAAAAATAAAGGGAGTTATATTCACTTTAATAAATAATTATAAATCCTAATAGATAAAACATTTTAAAGTCAGTTATGCATGGGTTTTCCATTTTGAAAATCATCTCATATTGATGTATATTAATAACTGAAATTTTTTTAGACATTATTTATTTCTTCTTCATAAGATGCTTTTTATCCAAGTGAGTAAATACTTTATCTAAAAGACAAGAAAATATGATATTAACTCTTTCATCCTTTTTTTTTCTATAATAAGAGAGTAAAAAAACAAACGTTTGTCTATTTATACTTATAACTTTAAAAGTGTGTATAGTGTTATATTGCGTAGCTATTTTATTCTTGGTATTTATAAAAAAGAAGTATATTTGAATAAGGAAAATATTTATTCGGAAAACTTCCAAAAATTACGAATGATATTTCGGCCATGTTAAAAATATATGAAAATCCCCAAAATCAAGAAAATCCATGTCAAATTTATCAGAAGACATAGTGTATATGGGAATAAAGCATGTAGTCTCAAAACCTGTTTTTGTTCCTATTATTTTTCAGAAAGGTAATGTCGAATTGGGATGTTTGTCTATGTAGTTTTTTTTAATACAGTTCAATGGAAGTTGAAATAGCCAATGAGCATATTTTTTGCCTCTTTTTTTAAATTAAAATCAGTTTTGATCAATTTTATCCCAATTTTAATCATTTTATACAGTCTTTTGATTTATGAGAATTTAATTTAATACAGAAGATATCTCATTTTCAGTTAACAAAAAATGAATTTTTTTTCTCTAGTTTCATGTTAAGGTGACATTTTTTACCTTTAGATTAGTTCATGACATCAATTACCTTTATTTTTTGACAATACTCTCACAGCAGTCTTAGATAGTGAAAGTTCCTAAATTTTTACTATCTATTCCCTTTGCTATTTATCGATTTATCTTATTACCATCTATTCCACTATTTTACATATATTTTCATCATGTTTAATAAAAGTATTCTTTTCATAATCCAAATAATCACAAACTAATCAGCATAAGTTATTCCTTATAATATATAAATGTTAAATTTATAAATGAAAATATATAATCACAAACATATATTTTCATCCACTTCTGAATTTTATTTTACATTTAAAACGTCCCTTACATTGCAGATGATAAATTATACATAAAAAATCATAATTCTAAGCAAATGATTATTTTGTATATCCAAATAAATTATCTAATAATAGGCTGGCTGACTATATATTCCTGAAACAAATATTGCAATCCAATTTTAATGAAATTTCCCGCTATATAAATCAATTTCATTTTAAATTAAAAGAACATACATAGAGACGTGCTTACTACACTTGGTTTTCTACTCTTGGTACGATGCTAAGTTTAAAATATCTCCATTTTATGTATGTTTTCTTGTTTAAATATGGTTATTTTGTGAAAATTTTTGTATTAGATATCACTGTTAATTGTTGACACTTAATGAAATTAAAAAAAAAAACTAAGTAGCAATAAGAATATAAACAGAAATAAATATATAAATACAATTAAATATATTATTGAACTTGAATTTCATTAGTCATTCACGGTGAAAATAAGTGTACAGGATAAAAGAGTTTAATTAGTTATTTATATATGCTTTAATGTTAACAATTCTAAATTGCCAATTGGTGGCTTCGGTAATTGCTTCTATTTTATTTTGTTCCTTTTATTCTGCAAACAAAAAGAAAATGTTCTGCAATAACTGCCCATTGAAACCAACACTAACAAAAATTTCGATGTTTAAGTATGTCTAAGAATACGAAAGTATTTTCTTGCAGCTTGGGAGTATAACATTTGCTCTGAGTATAATTTCATTAGCATTTAAAAGAGAGCCTTAGTCGCAATAACATTGCATAATATTCAGATACGAGTGAATTTTTCTTGAAATGATAGGGAGAAAAAAGTGTTGAAAAATGTTAATGATAGGTCAATACATTCACTAGAGACAGAAATTTGCATGGAAACGTATCAATGAATTCAAATTGAACAAACAATTCAATTTGAATTCAAACCGTTTGCTGAGTTTGAATAAAATTTGTTGGGGATAAATTCTGCCATGTTTAAAGACGAAGAGTTGAATATTTTGCTTTCGATTCGTGATATGTGAAAACTCTTTCACATTATTTATGAAATTTATTTTTCACCAACATGTCTTCAAATCAAAAGAATTATACATTGTTGAATCAATTAAAATACATTTATTGTTAGAAATAGATTATATATACATATACATACATAATGTGATTTCATGATAAATACAAAGAAAATAAATATTACATTCTTTACTCCATTCATTGTTTCAACTGAATTTTGACTATTACATTATTATGTACGAATTACTTTGAGTTTCTATCTTAAAGCTATGGTTTTGATATGGCTTAAGTTTGTAAACATAACATCTCCTAATATTTCTTTGCTAGTATGAATTTAAAATTTTAAAGTCTATAACCTTCTAATTTGGTTTTATCAATAGAGTTACGATTCATAAAGTGTCGCACTACATTTCTAAAAGTCTAACAATGTATCATCATAACCACCTGTTGACTATTATGTTACTCAAATCCTGTGTAAATAAACGAAACGACATCACATTCTCACGGGACACGTTATTTAATACATTATGGAATGTATTCATGTGCAGTTAAGATTCATTTTTGCAACAATCAAGAAAGGAATAAAACTGATGAACATCGTTTTTTCTCTTAGATTCAAATCTAAAAGTAGTTCTTTACAGAATTTCTTTTGCATACGTTGTACGAAAACAGTACAATTAGCTTTAGGTAATGATCTTGAATAAGTTTCAAAGTTATTTTTATTCTAAATTAGTGCAAAGAAATATAAACAACTTTCAGTACTATTGTTAGAAGTGAACAATGTCTCAATACATTTTTGCGTCATTCCAAAGATCCAAATGACAATTGCAAATCAGTAATAAAAATGTGAAAACACCTAGCAAAAATATCCATTTAATAAAGAATTCCTCTTTTAAATTTTTATATTAAAAAGTTATTTGATATCATATTAAAAAGATCTTAACTGTCAATAAAACTTTTTATGGTATTTTTCCTGTCAGTAAAACTTTCGTAGATAGTGGTCCATAATCATGTAACGTATAAAAGCAGAAAAGTAAAAACTCCCAATTCTGAAATATGTGAATGTATCAATATTTACCTCTCATTAAAATTGGTAAATGGATTATATACATTTCCTCGCCATCTTCAGTAATAAAAGTGAAGGGAATTTACGTTATTTAGGAGATTAAGAGTGCGAGAAAAGAAAAAGGAAGCCACGCATGATCATGAAATGACAGGTACAGGTGTAACAAAAGAAAATACTGCGCAAAAATACTTAAAATAGATCTACAGAAATTTTAATTCTTTGAAACAATGGATAGAAGAAAGATTCTGTATGAGGATGGATGATATTGGAGAATAATTTACTGTCAAGAGCTGAAAACTGCATTATTCAGAAATCATTTTCTATGTTTAACATAGAATATACAGAGTTGTAATAACTAAGATTGATACACATTTATTTTGCATCAATTTAATGAACTGATTAATAGCGCATAATGAAATACGGTTTTAGTTTTGAATAATTAAATTGCCGTTCCTTAAATAGTTGAAATAGTTCGTATATGTATTGATGCTTATACCACCGATTTATACCACCAACCGATAAAAATTTAGCAGAATCAATAAATGTGTATGGGGGGGGGGATCTCATAATCATATCATATCCATTTAATTTGAACATTTTAAATAACAGATACATTGGCTTGTAAATTTTGAAACAAAAAAATTCATTTTTTTTTCTTGCTTAAAAGCCATCAATTATAAATCCACAATGTTAGTTTCTGATGTTTCAAGACCACTGAGTTCAAAATTATCAATTTCATCTAAAAGATATTATACTGCAATTCACTTTTTTATTTATTATTTCCTTTAAAAAGAGAGTGCATAAATATTATTTTCTCATAAAGGTAAAGTTTATGAAAGAGTTGGAGTAAAAATAAAAGTAATAAAGACTTAAGAAAGTAATTAATTGAAATAATGTCTTTTAAAGTTTATGGAAATGGCAGTGAAAAACTGAGCACATCAGATGTTTTATCAGATTGCTCTCTCTTCTGCTATTGTTCACGATTGATTTTTTTTCTTGGAAATCTATTGCCGTACTTGATCTGTGCTAGGTAACACTTCTAATTCTTTAAGCTGTTGACAATGTGCAATCATATAGGAAATCAAATGCAAAATACAATCATGAAAGTTATTTTCGTACTTTTATTGATTATGTGAATTATACAAGGTGGTTATAATTAAACTTCCCCTATAAACAGCATTCCACAGAGCAAACGGATGAACGGAATGCAACTAAATTTTGTATGTGGACTTTACACGAGATGCGCTCTCGGAATTTCGAAAAAAAAATTTTAGTTCCAAAATGTCCACCAGAGGGCGTTTTTTTTGGAAAAACATGAAATGTGACACAATAAACGACCAAAACGGAATACAGAAACAATTAACATTTATTAATATGTCTGGTCACCCTGTCATCGAACCACATTAAGTAAAGGTAAGGAAAAAAGAACAGTACGCTGTTTGGGAAACAAAAAAACAGTTTAGTTTGCCGAAACAAGACCACATTAGGACGAAATTTCACAAGCGGAGCAGTTGTTAATCGTGACCAGGATGATGTAGGGAAAGTTGCTCCACGTGACCACCCTCATTCACCTGCAAAATTTCAAGTCGATGCACAGTGTGTTCAACAGCAGATCGTAACTGATCAATTGTGAGGCTTCGCACATGAAGCGTTATGGAGTTCTTTAAGTCACTCAACGTCGTAATACCTCGACGATACACCCGACTTTTCAAATAACCTCATAACCAGAAATCGCTCGGAGTTAGATCCGGCGAACGTGGTGGCCATGGATAACGAAAGGAGCGACTAATAACACGCTCCTCTGTGAAGTGTTGGAGCAATAGCGCCTTCACGGACTCATGGATATGTGGGGTGCATAATCCTGCATGAAAATGGTCTATGTAAGGACTCGCCTTTGCTGTAGTTGCGGCACAACAAACGTCTGCAGCATTACATGGTACCGACGGCCCGTAACGGAACATGTGACACGCCCACGTTCAGTGATTTCCTCAAAGAAGAATGGCCCAAGGATGAAAGTCGCCGTAAATCCACACCAGACAGTCACCTTTGGAGAATGCAGGGGACTTTCATTGTGCATTCGAGGATGTTCCTTAGCCCAAATGCGGCAATTCTGTGTGTTGACAGTCCAGTTGAGGTAGAAATGAGACTCGTCGCTCCACAGAATATTCCAAGGCCAT
Source organism: Latrodectus elegans (assembly GCA_030067965.1). Taxonomy (NCBI): domain Eukaryota; kingdom Metazoa; phylum Arthropoda; class Arachnida; order Araneae; family Theridiidae; genus Latrodectus; species Latrodectus elegans. The sequence continues at coordinate 89,963,937 of CM057820.1, read as the reverse complement.
GACAGATCAACAGTTATTCTGTTGAGGAAATTGACTGCAAATGAGAGACGTTGTGCTTTGTCCCTATCAATCATCTCTTGGGTAGGGCGGATCTTGTATGGGAAATAGTGCATTATGTTTCTGAGCACTTTTCGGATGGTGCTGTAAGCATAGCCAGTCTGTCGAGAAACTGCACGTGCGCTACTGCCCCCAAACTCTGATGTCTGTGACTGTGCGTCAACAGCTGTCTTTACGGCATTAACAAGTACCGGTGTGACACGTTTGAGGCCTCTTCCAGGTTGAACTCCTAATTTCCCCGTCTCTTCAAATCTTTTAATCATGGCCCGGATACCTTTAGTTGACATTGGTCCACGCCGTAGGCTCTTTCTACGACGAAATTCACGAACTGCAGAAGAAGCATTCCCCTTGTTTTCGTAAACCAGCTTCACCAATAACGCACGCTCAACTAAAGAGACCACCATAAATACAGCCGGAAACATCGACTTAAACATGCCAACGTCTGCAAACGTTTTATACCCAAACCTGTTTTGCATAAAGCTTCCTCTTCTTCCCAAGCATGCAAATCTCGGCATTTTTCTCCTACAACTGACGGATTTTCCCGATTTTGCATTTTATTACTCATAATTCTTGTTCTGGTTTGTTAATATGGTTTCTGCATTCCGTTTTTGCCGATACTGAGTTAAATCTCATGTTTTTCCGAAAAAAGCGCCCTCTGATGGGCATTTTGGAACTAAAAATTTTTTTTCTAAATTCCGTGAGCGCATTTCGTGTACAGCCCATATACAAAGTTTCGTTGCATTCCGTTCATCCGTTTGCTCTGTGGGATGCTGTTTATAGAGGAAGTTTAATTATAACCAATATTTTAGATAGAGATATATATTCATTTTGAAGAAGAATTTTCCCAAATTCAGAAATTTTATAATTAAATATTTTGATGTTATTTGTAAAAATGACTATTTAAGTAGTAATTTTAAATATTCTGAAAATAAAAGTTCTTTAGCAGAAAAAGAATATTTATAAAAATTAGGAAGAATTAATTTTTAAGATAATTTTTTTGTAAAACATACCACAGAGGTTAAATCGCTCAATAATGTATAATGCAATTATATCTAAACAATATTTATATATATATAGATATAGATAGATAGATATAGATATATAGATATATATAGATATAGATATAGATATTTGCATATTTAACCCTGCTATGGCAGACAAATAACTGTAAATTCATTAATATTTCTGTAATTAAACTTTGATTCTTCTAATCCATTTACAAAATATGTATTAAGGAATGCTTCAACTTAAAAAAAAAATTTAAAGATGTCAGAAATTTAAGCCTAATTATGGTATACCACAGCATATACTCGGCCTGGAATCAATATTTTGAGAACTATATTTTCGATCCAGTCGTTCCTTCTTCAATTTGCTATGGCAGACAACTACCTATAAATTAATTTATTAATATTTCTGTAACTAAGATTTGAGCTTTCGAGTCCATTTACAAAATATGTATTAAAGAATTCCTTAACATGGAACAAAAGATAAAATTTAAAATGTCAGAAATTTAAGCCTAATTATGGTGTATCACAGAATATTATGGTATATCACAGCAATTAGGTCTGGAATCAATATTTTGAATACTATATTTTCGATCCAGTCGTTTTTCAATATGCTACATTTTCATATCTGAGCAGTACAATACAATTAACTTGTTCTTACACTGTTATATTTCAGGTATAAAATTTATTTTTCGTGGACTCAATGAAAATGTTCTGTGCGCTGAATAACACAATGAAAGTGGTCACAGGAAATTGTATGTGTGTTTAACTTGAAAGTGATTGTTTTGAAATGATAATAGCCCTATGTTTCCTACTTCTAACAATTTTGTTTTAATAAAACAGAAAAAGAGCTTCGAACTCTCGTTAATCAAGGAAATAATTCTTGCCAATGAATTTGATATTAACACATATTTATATAAGGTAACCAAAATATTACCTTACTTTACTTTTATTCCTAAAATTGAAAGCAAAATTATAAATGTATCGAAAAGAATTAATGCTTTTGTTATCCTGACTATCATTAACTGTTAGATTTTTCAGATTTCTATTCAATATTAGGAAATATCCTCGCACTCCTTATCTTTTACACACATTCTCCAATTTTAATTAAATTTAATTTAATTATCTATTTATAATATTATTAATGTGCGTCACCATGATTGAATTAATCGCTTTTGTCTTTATGGTCACTACTTTCCTATGAAGAAGCAGGCCCATTGTACCAATAGACACACATCATTTATCTATTCTTGCTCCTTATCTAGGAATAGACACAATACCAATGATTTCGGTATATAAACGTAGTTGTCTTCCTAACACCACCAACATAAGGAAGTTTCCCCTTTCGCTTTTATCATTTGTTTGCTGCCTGTTGACATTCTCAGAGATTCCGGGTGATGTATGTATGTATTTGTGGATGCATCAGGCCTCAGTCAATGGAGATTTATTCACAATTGATGCAAACAAGTAAAGGATGGATGAAAGGAGAATTATATTGCTATTTCGCTCCAAATTTTTATCGTAGCTTCTTAGTGGCTATTACATTTACGTGATTTGTAAAAACAATATGCATCAAGCTTTATGTTATTGTTATGAATACATTTATTAGCAGATGTCATAGAAAAATGAAACTAGAAATGTGAACCAATAAAACAATATTTTTGGAAAGCGTCCAATTTTTGTAAAATCAATAAAACTTGTCATTAAATAACAATTATCACAAAACGAAAAACACTTTTGTAGAGAAATATTAAGAGGGAGTTGGCTAATTATTTTTAAGAATATATTAAAAGTTAGTACACATGTAAAGAGGATATAATATACTGTTGAAACTATGCTTGTTTCATTCTTTCTCAAGAAATTATATGACGAACTAAAATTAAATATCAGCCTGACTGTTTTTCAGTTAATGGTATAACGATCATTTCTGGCGCAAATTTGTACACGTGCATTTATACATACGAGTAGCTAAAATTTTCATCATCACTCCAAATTAGCCAAATATTTTACATTTGTTCAGAGCATAAATATGTCGATCATTTTTAAATGTTATCTTGAATTAATTAAGTTCTTTTAAATTGTTATGAAACTTTTATAACATGTTTATTTTCAATGACTCTAATAACTAATAAGATATTTCTAAGTTCGTTAGCATGTTTGTGAATATTTATATCAAATCTACCCCTGAATTATGTAATTATACCTTGTAAAACATATTGTTACAATACAACAGTACATATTTCTTGAAAGAAGTATATTGTGTATGCAAAATGAACAAATCTTGGAGGGAATTTTCTTATTGATACTTAAAGGAAATATTATAAAAAATATTTATAAATCAACATCTGGAGAGATAATGCATCGTTACTTGCTGAAACTTTAACTGCCTTAAGCGCAGATGAATTTCATTGTCATTTATCCGTTAGGGTATGATCTCGAAAAAATAAGGAATATTTTGAACTTGATATAATTTGTTACGGATTCTCCTGAAGAATGAAATAAATACCCCAAATTATAGACTTCTTGATGCTTATTCTTATAATCGCAGATAAATTAATAAGTGAAAATTATCGATTGATTGCAAAAATGTGCTTTATAAGTTATTCTATATTTACATGATTTAAATTTCCAAAAAACAATTACATCGTCTAAGTTGCTCGATTAAATATGTACACTGTCCAACATTAAAAATGCAACACCAAGAAGGAGTGGCTGGAAAATTAGGGAAATTTCAGGATAGATGAAGTTTACATAATTATGCAAATGATGTGAAATGCGTCAATCTTTAGCACACCTAGGATAAGATGTAAGGTGAAGAACCAGCATAGAGGCCAATATTCGTGCCGTTTTGCTGCTTGAAAAATAATCATTGAAAATTTGTTCTTGTCGCAAAGGATGGCCTCAATTGCAGAGAATGCCAAATCATTGTTGGTGGAGTCAGTTCCACCAAAAAACCTAGTTCATGAGATACATGGTAATCGGACAGGTTGGTGCTTACGGCAAACAGCAGTTGAGAGACACTTGGACGTGTCCATAGTGCACTGGCTGTGGTGAAGACAGTTAGAAGAAGGAACTGTAGAACGTTTGCGGGTGCCGGTGCAACCAGAGTGACGTAAGCAAGCGTGGATCGACGCGTCCACGCGCGATCCCTTTATCCTTTATTATTAGGAAGCCCTTTATCAACAGTGGAGTTGGTGATGGTCCCACAAAGTACGTCTACTGAAATTCTGCAATATGGGCAAAACACCTTGGAGGCTCCCATATAGCTGAATCATTTGCCGTCGATTAGTTGCTAGTGGCCTGCGCTTATGACGTTTATTATGAAGACTATCATTGATCCCACGGTATATACTCCAACATCTAGAACAGTACCGGATTAGAGCAATGTGGACGACAGAGGGACACAATATCGTCTTCTTAGATGAGTCTTGATTCTGTTTCTTCAGTGATAGTCACCACTTTTAAGTGTGGCTTTGAAGTGGAGACATGTCTAATTCTGCACCAAATGTGTAAAGTCCTACCAGGTGACAACCTGGAATCATGATTTGGGGTGCCATTGCGTTCGATTCCGGGTCATTTCTAGTTTGTATTCATGGCACTATGACAAGCCAATGTTACGTAGGTTATGTGTTGCTACCGGTGACTTTCTCCTTTCTTCTCGAATTACCGTGCTCGCCAGTCGAATTCGTGAGGGATAAGATTGCAAGCCATTTGCAAACATTGCCTCTTACTCTATTAGAAGGATCTATTTGACAAATGGTTAAGAGGGAAAGGAGATCCATTCGTCAGAACTTGTACTCTCATTGATTCTGTACTAAGACGTAGTTCTTACACGGCGGTCCTACAACCTACTTACCTGACCCTGTTCTCGTACTGTATTATGCATATCATTTCTAAATACCGATCACTTATTGTTAGTTGTTGTCTCTCTCTGTTGACCGAGTTTCTTCAGTTTCTGGAAACTCCTTCTTGGTGATGCATTTCCAATATTGGGCAGTGTATACAATAATATGATAGTGAATTTTAAATTTGGATTGCGCTTTGTGAATACCAATTTTTTAAATTATATATTAACAGTAAAATTATGTATTATGAATATTAAAATTTTTTAAAAATTCATAATCCACTAAATATGTATTATGTATTATGAATATTTTAAAAAAACTAAACATTATATATTATGAATATTTTAGAATCGTTTCAGTGCGTAGCATTTGAAAAATGTAACATTATATATAAAAAATTTAAAAATGAATTTTCCTCATTAAAAATGAATTTTTTTAAAAGAAAATAGTTTCTTTAACTAATACTTTAAAACCCTATTCCTATGATCAATAAAACTGAAAAAAGAGTAAATCGGTAATGTACTCTTCCCATTAGTATCTTTTTATTTCAATTTAGGAAAATAGAGTTCATCACATCGATTAACTAATCATTACATGAAGGCAATCATCCGAGGTTATTTTTTAAAAATCGCTCCTACATGAAAATGTTAGCATTGTGCATAAGAGAACAAAGCACTTATATTTCTAAGAATGAGATCGCTTCATTAAATAAGGCTTACACAGCGTCTCCTCAAATGAAGCCAGGTCCAGAAGAAACTGTGTTCCTTTACTTAGCGAAAGAAAACGCTCCAGGTTAGCATTAAGTGAATATGCTCCAGACCACAAAGGATCTGGAGCACAAATAATCATTAACAGGGATGCGGATGAGATGATATTTGCTTTTGACACCTCAGGCTCAACGATACCATCGCCCAATCACAGAATTCGGTAGGTGGGAATGGATGCAAGGAAAACTTAATCTTTCTTCTGCCAATGGAGAAGATAAGGAGAAGTGAGAGGGGAGGGGCCTGGAAGTGTTGTTGAGACAATATTTGTTCGGATATTTTTATCCTTTCTTCTCCGGCGCTTTTCCGTATTAATTTGCTGCAACGAGAGCTCATCCTAGGTCACAATGGCTGAAGAATTGGAAAAATATTTGCATTTATATCGGCTTTTATAATTAATTAGACGGCAAGAGATTCAATTTGAGTAAGTTTGTTTGAATGAGAGGAAGATGTTCAGGAAAGCTTTTAGAGGTTTGTGTTACGGTTAAAATGTTTAACTGTACGAGGAAGTTTCGTTTTGGATTCTAAATGATGAGTGTGAACAAAGGCGAACTTCTTTTCATCCGAAATACTCTTAAAAGCACTTCCAGAAAGTTTTCTCCTCTTGATATATTTACTAACTGATTGGTTTAATTCACTCGTGCACGAGCCATTTATTTTAAAAAGAAATACTGAGGTTTATATGCATCGATAATTCACTTAAGTTGAATGTAATAATTAAAATTTTCAATAAAAAATTCATCGTACTTCATAGTAATTAGTAGTACTAGTAACTATTTTAAATTTGTTTCAACGATACATTCACTTTAGATTAACTTTAAAAGGACATTTTATATTAGTTAAATCATTCATATATATATATATATATATATTATCTAAATAATATATATATATATAAATATATATATATATATATATATATATATATATATATATATATATATATATATATATATATATATATATATATATATATATATATATATATATATATATATATATATATATATTATCTAAATAGATGTATACATCTTATTATACTATATTTATTAAAAACATGCCTTAAAATATTATCATTAATAAATTTAAAAAAATATTTTTTTCAAATATTTCAAATAATACACTTTGATATCAACATAATCTAGGGGCAATATTATGCCCTGCGAAGTAGAAGGTCTCGGGTTCGGTTGCAGCCATTGGTGAAAAATGAGAAATGCCTGCACATTTCATGTTTCTGAAATCATGCATGTTGGATTGAGTGCTTAGAAATTTCCCAAGTTTGTATTCTTACAATACTTGAACACTGCTCTCTATCTAATGAAAGTTTTTAGAAGTCCAAAATGCAATTTTAAGTGTCCCACAAAAGTCTTGGACACTATGGATATCTGTAACGCAGTTTCAAATAAAGCCTTATTAAAGAAAGATAAAACAATTAGGAGATTTATTCATTCAATACAATTCACACAATGAAAAAATCAAAATTGCATCAAACCCGTAGCTTTTAAATTTGTTTTTATCCCATATGTTTCGTTCGTTTCGACTGATATAATTTTTAAAGTTTAAACAAAACTTATAAAACAAATTTTATTACTTAAAAAGTTTAAAATCATTTTAAATGAAAATTTGTTTCTGCATGATATCATCTCAAATGTTTAGAAACTATCTAAACAGGGTATGTTGTCTGATTACAACAACAATTTCTTACATGCACAATATATAACACAACTTAAAAACACCATGTACTTATTTTTTTCATTTTGCATACATCTTGGGAGATAAATTATAAATATTTATTTTATTCAAAATATTTTAAAAGTGACATGATTTACTGTCTTGTTTTTCATAAGTCTATTTGAATGCTGTAAGTTATAGCTCTATATTTTTTGTGGGATATTTCAAACGTCATACCAGTTTACGCCACTACTTTACTTTATAAACTAGCTCTTATAATTTAATAGATATGTCACTGCTGTTTTAAATGAAATAGATATCGCATAACTTTTAATTAGTAAATAGAACGCTTGTGCGATAAATAAAAAAAACAATCTTTTCAGCAATGTAAAATGAAAATCCACTTGGAATTTTAATCAAGCACGTAAGTGTTCAATGCAAGCACATTTAACGTGTAAATAAAGGAACATATAAAGTTATAAGTGCAAATTACATTTTTCTTTCGAATTAGCTTTCTCAAGAATTCAGGTTTAATTTTCATATTTCTTGAAGAAAAAAAAAATATTTTTATTAAAAAACCTCAATCTTACTTCGTTTTTGCTTATCTAAGTAGATATAAATTTTATACACGCAAACAGTAAGGATATGTTAAATATAGTAGATTGACTGACGTTTCATCTCTTTGGGTCAAGGAAAAAACTGCTCATCGTTTCGTAAAATGAAATTCGCAAAGTAAAAATCTCACAAGATCAAAAATGAATGGACTAAAATACCAATTTTGTTATAAAACAATTGAGAACTTTATATGAAATTCTCCGAGTTATTAAGTATTATATACTACTTGGTCAGTTTGTAGGTGTCGTGTCCATCATGTCATATCCAGATATCTTGAAGTGAGATGGCAGTCATGAAGGTGTTTTACTGTTAGTAAAATATTATCGCAATTAATGCAGAGACGGTAGGTTCTGTTGCCATCTCTCTGGATCTTCATATCTGGATAGTGACCTATTCTATGGCGAGGGATGTTTTGAGTGAGGTCTCTGTTTGCGTGTTTATTTCACAAATCAGTGTGTCTTTTTTTCATGGTGTTTTTTCCTTGACGATATCTTGCAAATATTCTGCTACTTTATATTTATTAATAAGAATCTAAGTCAGAAATGATAAGAAATTTCGATTGGAAAAGTGAATCTTATCTAATGTGCATTTAATTACTATATACTATATATTTCTGGAGTTTACAAGCGTTCCTTATGGCTATTTAAAATCTCACTATAAGTGATATACTGTAAAGATATATCATATTACCGATACATACACATTTTAGACTGTTTATATTATGATTCCTCATGCATATTAAATTCAAGTTAAAAGAGAAAACGCTTTGAATCCCTTTTTAAATATTATTTAAGCACTTTATTGAAATTAAATTTTTCTATCACCTAAAGTTCCCAGATGAAGTGTTAAGAATATCATACACTGAAGTGATAAAATATGTTTGCGATTTAAAGTGAAGCAATAAGATGAACTGGCTTTATTTTAATTCAACTATCAAGAACTTATGCCTTACTTCTTCAGATCCCTCTAAATGTATTTCATTACAAAAAATTAAATTTTAGATTCAAATCAGCCAGGGTAGGAAGGAAAAGTGATAAGTCACCAGTTAGCTATCGCAGTATAAATGCGTTGGTGAAGAACGTGAAGGATTTTGAGCCATTCGATTAAAACCAAGTCTCCAATGAACAACAGAATACTTTTCATTGGGATAGTTTTTTTTATCAGAAATTTAGAAACCTGTACAGCTATCCCAAAAAATATATTTTTCAATATTTTTTAAAAAATGAGTACAATAATTTTACAAATACAGAAAAATCTGCCATTAAATAATGAATAAATGTGTTTTATGATAATTAAAAATGATTTAATTTAGCTAATGTATATCAGTTAATTCTCAGTAATAAATTATACGTGAAGTCAAATCATGTATGTTAAGAAATCCATCATCGACATTTAATAACTGAATGAGTAATCAAGACGCGTAACCATAATTTGGGCTTGGCATTATTCATGAAAAATATTCCTTACATTTAAGAAGTTTTTCTAGTTTATTAAATTTACCATTAAAAGTGTGTGAAATGGATTATTTTGAAAAATGTTTGATTTATACCAATTTGTGATTTTATATAAAGGGGTTTTTACTATATGCTTCCTTATAAATTTTTATAGCTTTTTACCTATATAACGTATCGTCATTAATATCTATATGCAATATTATTGTATAGTTATTAATGACGTGAAGTTCTATAGATGAAAACTATAAAAATTTATATCAACCCTTAAATATATATATATATATATATATATATATATATATATATATATATATATATATATATATATATATATATATATATATTATTAGTTAAAACATATTTTAGAACATTTCGATACCTGATTGCAGTAAAATGAAGCTTACAAAATGTTATGAAGAATACTTTGATCCTTTGAGTCAGTGATCGCCAAACTGCTATGACCTCATGGGGCCATTTTCAATTCTTTTGGCTGGTTAATTTTCATTCTTTTGTTGAATTAACATTGACCACAACTGCTTGTTTCAAATTTGCACCTGTCAATGTCAGCTCATCTCACAGTTGATTGTAAACGCGTTCATATCTTTCATCAGTATATTAGAACAACTCCCAATTTAAATAGTTTTATTTATGCCTAAATACAAAACTAAATATGATCTAATAAAGCAGGTTCAAGCAAAAAAACTTATTACTTTTACTCTGAATAAGAAAAACCGGGCTCTTTTTAAAAATAGTGATATCATATTATTATTGTACAACATTATGGAAATACACACAGATATGAGAACAGTTGCGGTTATGACTTTGTTTCACAACTTAAAACTGAATTTGATTGCATCAGTTTGAGGATTCGACACATCTAGCTTAATGGGCCGTTTTTACAAGAATGGTTTTTAATAATTTTAAAATAAGAGTGGAGCTGGTAAATATTTTAAAATTAATAGGCTGCACTGTAGTTCATGACATATTTTTAGCAGTTAAAGATCTAATCCCCTCTGAAAATATTCCTTTAAACAAGTTTATAGTCAGAGCAATTTATGAAGCTCTCATGATAGTAAAGAAGAAGGAATTCATAATCTCGTATTGTAAAGACAACATCTTTTCAAAATTTCTGCCCTAGAGTTGTATATTGCTCCAGGAGTTACTGTATGGAAAGTTTTCAAATATGAGCACAATCTAATGAAAACAATCCTAAAAATGGTTCACAGCATTAGAACACATGAAATTCACAGAGGTTTTTTCAGATAATTGACTCGATAGCTGTACCAGTCAGTGCTCTCCAAACACCAGCCTTGTTGCCAGAATGGTGATTTATTACTTGATACAAAAGTTCATTAGATAAGTAGAGACAAAATTTTTCAACGTTTCCAAGAGTTTTTTCTTGCCTTAGTATAACTTTTTTAAGAACAAAATGAATCCTTTCATGAACAATAAAAGTCTGTTTTATTAGAATATTTTGCTTTTCTCGCTGATATCATCGGAAAATTAAATATCTCTAACTTCCAGATTTAAGGAGAAAAATATTAGTACATAAATTTCAAATGTTTTTTTTTCAACAAAAGTAAATGAAATTATTGGAAAAAAATATTATCTAAAGTCAAAATAAAAACTTTGTTGAAATAAACACTTGACAAAAAAGGTTCTGGCGTTCAAACAATTCGTTGAAATTATTTCAGATTTTGGAAATGAACTTAACAAAATCTTCTAAGATTTCATTTGTTACAGCATTACTGATACATTAATATTGAGGTTTGAGTGTTCTCTACACGTATTCAGAACATTTTGGTTCTCAACTAGAGAAGGTTGCTATGCAGATGTAAGTGATTTTTATTTTCAAAATGAATTTTATCAGTAAAATTGCGTTTTTCAAAATCCAATTTTTTTTTTTTTTTTTTTTTTTTTTTTTTTTAAATACTCAATATTGAACCCAAAATGTTTCAGTGAAAACAATGTTCTGCTGTACAGATAATTATGAGATTTTTTTTTCCAATATAAATAACAATAGTGGCAATAAATAGAACTTAAAGTGAAAATAAGTAGGAAAATTTATTCCTGATGAACACTTGGACTTTGGTCTTCGAATAATAATCATTACTTACTCGCCTAACATTGAAAAATATGTTGATAACAGAAAAGAAAATTTCATTCTTCTCATTGAATTTAATAAGAACGATAAATAAAATTGTTATCAAATTTGTTATTACAAACTACACTTCAATTTCTTTCTTATATATAATTCGATCTTAATTTTTTCTAATATGTATAGTTTAGTTAAAATTTTATATTTATTAAAATGTAAGTTTTAGCAAATAAAAACGAAGATTTAAAAACGAATTGATAGTACTTTTAGATGATTGCTTATAATATGATTTTACGACTTTAAGGTAGCTCAAAAGCTTCATAATTTTGGCGACATTTATTCTAAGTAATAAGCTATGAGAAATTAAATTTATATTCCCACTTACAGATATAACTGATTTTTAACATATGATTTCAAGTTAAATGCCGGTTTTAATATTTTAAAATAAAGTTTTTTGCTTTTTAAATCCTTTCAACTGAAGTCATATTTCATTCATAAATTTGAATAATATTTTACTGAACTCAAAATACTATCATAAAGAGTTATTTATATGACATTTTTTTTAATAAATAAAAAGATTGAATACCATTCATCAACCTGAAAAACAACAAATATTCTTGTGAACTGTTAAATGTTTTCTATTATAATACGTTTCCTAACTAATGAAACATTTACTGGTGCCAATTTACTTTTGTTTTCGTTTAAAAATTCTATATACACATATTTTATACTGTGATATATAATTGTTTATTGTGATATGTAATTATCACGATGAGAAATGTAGTTAGTCATCAGAATAATTCCGTAATATGAAGCATGGTTAATAATTACTAGTAAATATTTCCTGACGTAAATATCTAAATTTATAGCAGAATGAATTTAAATCTTCACCAAGTGAAATTTATATCATCATATTCTCTTACTGTTAAATTGATAAAAATGTCTCTTCATACTTTGATTTAGAACAATATATATCCTGACTGACACAGAATTTCTCCCGGGAAAAGGATTCGTCAAATTATTCGGCTCAAAATAAGCCACCATTTAGATCTTGTAAATGGAGTTAAGCTCTCCTTGCTTCAAATCCATATTCGAACAAATTTGACTGTTCATATGCATTCATGGGACAGAATTTCTTAAATCAATTCAAATTTACCTACTTAAATCTGAACCGCTATCGATAATAATACCATAGAAATTTCATTACGCAATTCATTTTCATTGATTCTCTTTCTAATAGTTAATCTTATAGAAGGGAAATTGTTATTAAGATGGTATACTTATAGAAGTTTCCATCTTCCCAGATATGATACATTAAATTGTACATTTTATAACGATACTGCAGTGATATTTGGCAGAACCGATTTCTACTGGATACGTTTCATTAAATTAAATAGAACATGATTTTGACATTAACTACTTCTAATTAAATTTATTTACTAAACTTGATTTTGACATTAACTACTTCTAATTAAATTTATTTACTAAACTTTATTTTTAGAAACTTAAACTGACTTTCATCAATAATTATGATCAATGTTAATTAATTTTAATTAGTTAAATAGAGACTTATTGAGATGATGGGATTCACTACCAAATTTTAAGTCTTCTAGAAATTAATATTTTTTCAATAAAAATTTAAAGATTTCATTAATTTACTCATAAATGGTTAAAATTTTCATGAGAGTTAGATCTGAATATAATATTCTTGACGAATTCATTAAAATTATATCAATAAAATTCTTCTAATCAAAATTCAATCAGGAATTCTTCAATGTTGAATTTTATTCGGAGATTTTTTTCAAGTGAATATTCAACCAAAAATAATTTTATACTTTTCTGTCTTTCATAACTGAAAAATGAATTAAAAATATTAGATTCAATATTTATATGTATTTCGTTAATTCCAAAATCACAATCATTGCTTTTCGCGACCAAATGCTTAAGAGGTTATTGATACAATATATTGAATCGATTTTATGTGCACTTGTCTTTCAGAGTTTCATTAAAAAAGCGATCACTTTAGGAAAACAGTCAATTATACAAAACTGTACTCAAAATATAGTTTATTTTAATATATATAAAATGTGGTCTTCAAAATCCCCAAAAAATTTCCATAAAACAAGTTTAAGCAAGAGATATTTCATAAAAATCGATTATTGTTTCAACAGGCAGAGAGATTGTATAAGCACATTTCGTAATGATTTTTTTATACGAAATTCAATGAAAAATGAATTAAAAATATTAGATTCAATATTTATATGTATTTCGTTAATTCCAAAATCACAATCATTGCTTTTCGCGACCAAATGCTTAAGAGGTTATTGATACAATATATTGAATCGATTTTATGTGCACTTGTCTTTCAGAGTTTCATTAAAAAAGCGATCACTTTAGGAAAACAGTCAATTATACAAAACTGTACTCAAAATATAGTTTATTTTAATATATATAAAATGTGGTCTTCAAAATCCCCAAAAAATTTCCATAAAACAAGTTTAAGCAAGAGATATTTCATAAAAATCGATTATTGTTTCAACAGGCAGAGAGATTGTATAAGCACATTTCGTAATGATTTTTTTATACGAAATTCAATGTTCCTTCTCTTAGTGTTATGTTTACCTCCGTGGTAATTTATTTTGATTTATTTATTAAAATTATCTTTATTGTAATCATTTTATTGCATTATTAATACAAAGTGAGATAACTTTCACACAATACATCTTAAGATAGTCCTTAAAAAAATGCAATTATCATTATGCAATTCCGGTGTTCCAACACGATATGGTATCGTTAATTTTAATTTTTAAATAATTTCCTATGTTGAATACTTTCTCTTTGGTAATCTATTCGGAGACAAAGTTATTTTAATAAAACATATGTAAAATTTTGAGGACTTTTATCACAATTTTTGTTCACACTAAATAAACAATTTACAGCTTTGTAACACTCCAAATCATGCGGCTTCAAATTTCAAAGATATAAGATAGAAACGCAAATGTATCTCAACTCTTTTATGTAAGTTTACCATCATAATAGTTAAAATAAAAATTCAAAGCAAAGTTTTGCAATTTGTAAATTTACAACATTTTAATTAAAGTAATATTTGGTGGATTTAAGTAATAATCATCATTATTTTCTTTTACATGAGATCTAAGGAATAAGTAAAAATATACAAAAATATATTATAAAGTAATATAACATAAAAGTAAATTTTATAAAATTAACATTTGATATTCCATTAACTATAAAAACTGTGATTTTTAAAACAAGTACATTTCCTTATGAATGGCATAAATATTGAGTTTCTAACGTAAAGTAGTGGAAATTTTTAATACTCGAGTGTAAAATAAATTTAAAAAATGCTGAAAATATTGATTTATATTTCGTATATTATTTCGCCTACTTTTAATTAAATTATTCTGTGAGACTCATTTAACAATACTTTATAGTTTTAAAAGCAATTGACAAAATATTTTTCCGATTTCGAATGGTGTTGCCCCAAAGGCATCATGTAAGGGAATTATTTAAATGGACATATTAGTCAATCTATTGATAAAATCCTTTTTATAGGTAGATAGTTTTCCAGACTATAAAGTGATTATATGGTCTTACAATAAATCAAAAAATTATATTTTGCTTCAGCATGGGTTTATTATATCTTGGAGTAGTTTAGTATATCTTAGCTATGAGCATGGAAAAATCAAATTGATAACCCCAGCACGTCTACATTAACAGTATTATTCCTCTCATATCGCATTCAATATCTAAAAGTATCAAAGTATAAGTAGATGATTTGAAAACTGTATATTTGTGTATCTATGGTAGATGCCTCAAATAATTTTCTCTAGTCAAAGTCATCTAGAATCAATCACTTAAAGCTAGGTAGTTTTCGATTAGTAGAATATAATCTTCAGCCACGAATGTTTTTTTCACTCTCTGCTAATAAGCACCGCATATGTGTGTGTGAAAATAAAAAGTTAGCAATTTAATTCAATATTTTTCAATGTTTGACAAAAAACCATAACATTTGATTTGGCATTCTGGAGACCAATTCTTCAGAACAGCCATTTATTGCATCAAAAGCATTGTTACCATGACTACCAAGTTTCCCGGATGTCATTTACAAGCAGGATAGTTTTCATTGTTACTAATTTATAGTAAGATTATAATTTACCAGTAAGATTATTTTAAGTCCAGGAGTAAAGAATGATTGAAAATAGCTTTGTTTGTAACTATTTGATATACTTTTTTATCTTTTAAATCACCAGATATTCAGCAAATATATCATATTTGAGATATATTAGGAATACAATTTAAACCTGGTTAGAACAGTACTGAACTAGTTGAACAATCGCTAATCAGACAATTCATGTAGAAGAAGAGTGGTGGGTTAGACTATATGTCTCTCCGAATATCAGCTTGCATGAATGTTAAGAGTTGTATGTTGTTGTAATGAATGTTTTGTGGCATTAGTAATCTTTTTGTGGCTGTTGCTACACAAATAATTCCTTTATTTGGAATTTTAAATAGACTTATTTATTAGCTCATTCTATTCTTGGCTTCCTAAAAAAAGCACGCGTTTTTTTTTTTTTTTTTTTCCTAAAATTTAATTTTTTTTTAATAAAATTTTATTTTGTATAATTTTCACGTATTTCTCTCTAAATCATAAAAGATACATCTTTTTGCAATTAAATAAACATGTATCTTTTTATTAATCCTTAATAAATCAAAACAATATCGAAAAATTATTAACATTATTATTATTACCTTCAATAATTATGAAGACAAAAAAAGAAAGAATAGACAGCGCCATGCTCTATTAATGTGTTTTATTTAATTGTAATGAATAATATGATAACTTTATCTTTGAATATTCAATTTTATTTTATGGCTAAATTCCTGAAATTTTATTATACGTTCAAATATAATTTTAAAATTATTTTTTAACGAAAAAAATAATCCATCGTTAAATAAAAATTATCATTTATTTCTCTCAAATACTAAATTTGATTTTGGTTAATAAACACCCTTATAGCCAAAAGCAGTACAGTATAAAAGATGTAAAACTTTTTAATATGCTCGCTGTATTTTTGCTTTTTGATGAGGTATCTCATAACTAGTGAGCCATATTCACGTATTGCAAGAAAGTAAACCCGGAAAACTAGAATCATCTACACCAAATGATAAGAATGCAGAAAGAAAAAAAGTGAAACACATATAGTTGTTATTGTGAATAAGATCGAATCCGGAGCATTCTAATTTGAAGAGCCCAATATTTCAAACAGCATGTGATTAAATCTCATATGATAATATAATAAATTAAAGCGGAGGTAGTATATATATATATATTTACACACACACACATATATATATAATTATAAAGCAAAAAATATATACATATAGCAAAAAATATAAATATATATAAGAATATAAATATATATATAAAAATACAATACAGAATATACAATACAATAGGAAATCTAGCCAGCGCAAAAGCAGCTAAAGAAAGATTTGCCAATATAAATAAGATAAAATATGAAAAATATGAAATTGGAAAAACAGTGAAATATAAATAAAATAAAACAAAACATGAAAAATATGGAAAAGCACTGAAATATATGAAACAGATGAAAAGAAGAATACATAGGGGCCACGTCTTCATCAGGAGGGAGATGGCCAGCTATGCTAAAAGAAAGAACTCTTTTCTGACATGCTCGAAAGACAAATGTCTAAAGATCTTCGAGCAATTCCCCCAAAGAGTGTTCGTATTCAAAGAACCTAGGTTAAAACATTTGAATAAATATAAATGCAGAAAATTAGAAATACCTATAAATTAAACACAAATGCAATTAGAGATACTCATATAAATGAAACATACATACAGTAAAAATTTAAATACATAAAGCCAAAGTCAGCAAATCAGATGGGATTTATACATGAAAATAGTATGAAAGTTGCCAAAAGTAATTTTAAAATTATAGTAAAGAAGTGTTGCCAGTTGTAATTAGATTAAATTTAAAATATAAATGTAGGTGTTTTAAGGATTCTTGTAATAACTTCAATGCTTGGGTGGCCCTTATGTAGTTATAAAAACTACGCATTACTTCAATCTTACAAGCGATTCCCTACTTCCTACATATTTTAAAATAAAATTAATTGGAATATTATTATTTTTAAGTGATCTATCAGTCGTTTAATTTGATTTTTAGTAGATTCATGGTTGTTGCAAATATTATAAATGCGATTAAGTTCATTAATTATAACGTTTCTGTATATTTTTAAAGAAATATTTGAGTTCCAGGAAATTGACTTATTAACATGAAAATTAAATTGATTTGTTTTGTCGAAGACATCAATATATGTAGTAGAATTATCAATAGTGATAAATAAATCCAAAAATTCTGTTTTAGTATCAAATAAATTAGTTTTAATTAGAGAAAGCTCTTCAGGATAAATAGTTTTAGAAATATCTTGAAATTTTAAATTGTTAAAAATAATGAAATCATCTATGTATCTGAAAGCATAAGGATATTGATAAAAGAAGTTTTTTTCGAAATAATGTAGAAATAAATTTGCTAGTGTGCTGGAAAAGTTTGATCCCTGTGGAATTCCACAATTTTGAATAAAAATATTTTCACCGTTAAATATATAATTGTTATAAATACACATTTTAACTAGATTATTCCAATATTCAAAATTAATATTTAATAATTTTCTATAGTCCTGATAATAAATGTGTAATACGTTATTTAGTTTATCAATAGGAATACTTGTAAAAAGGCCTTTAAAGTCAAAGGAATTAACACTATGAATTTTATTTTTTGATAAGGAATCCAAAATAGGTTTATTGTTATTAATGATCCAAGTAGTATCTGATTTAATAATATAGTCTAGTATAATATTAAGAATTTTAGCAAAAATGATTCCAGGTTTATTCATGTACGATTTAGTACCACAGGTGATAAATCTAAACTTTATAGGAATTTTGTGAAATTTAGGAATGACTGTTAAATAAGGAAACTCTAATTTATAGTTGTTAATGTTTAGAAGTTTATAAAATCTAAGGATTTTTTTATTAATGATGTTAACTGTGGAGTTTAAACGTTTATAAGTGCTGGAATTTAATGTTTCATTATCAATTAAATCTAAATAAAATTTCTTACAAAAAAATGCGTAATTATTAGAGGCTTTATCTACTGGAGTAATGATGAAATTATCTTTTAGATTATTAATGGCTGGTTTTAATGGACCAAGTTTAATGCCAGGAAACGTTAAATTATTAACAAAAATAAATTCTTTAATTTTATTAAAAAGTTTTAACTTCCAGACTGTAAAAAATTCAATGGGTGTATTATAAAATTTTGAAATATTAAAGATGAATGAATCAATATTATGTAAAATAGTTTTAATTATTTTAAATTTATTAAGTTGAAAAACTGGTTTATACTTAGTCCCTTTACTTAATATTTCTTTCAATTTAGTGTCACTGACAATATTTAGATTACCTGTAATAATATGACCAAAATCAGGGTTAATAAAACTTTTTAGTTCATTATTATGACAAATACATTTAGAAAGTTTTCTAGATGACGAGATATTTTTGCAAAATTGATTGTAGTTAAAGATTTTACGTCCAAAAGGAATATCATAAGAAAAAGTAAGTTTTATAATAACATCTTCGATTCCACAGGGATCAAACATTTCCAGCACACTAGCAAATTTATTTCTACATTATTTCGAAAAAAACTTCTTTTATCAATATCCTTATGCTTTCAGATACATAGATGATTTCATTATTTTTAACAATTTAAAATTTCAAGATATTTCTAAAACTATTTATCCTGAAGAGCTTTCTCTAATTAAAACTAATTTATTTGATACTAAAACAGAATTTTTGGATTTATTTATCACTATTGATAATTCTACTACATATATTGATGTCTTCGACAAAACAAATCAATTTAATTTTCATGTTAATAAGTTAATTTCCTGGAACTCAAATATTTCTTTAAAAATATACAGAAACGTTATAATTAATGAACTTAATCGCATTTATAATATTTGCAACAACCATGAATCTACTAAAAATCAAATTAAACGACTGATAGATCACTTAAAAATAATAATATTCCAATTAATTTTATTTTAAAATATGTAGGAAGTAGGGAATCGCTTGTAAGATTGAAGTAATGCGTAGTTTTTATAACTACATAAGGGCCACCCAAGCATTGAAGTTATTACAAGAATCCTTAAAACACCTACATTTATATTTTAAATTTAATCTAATTACAACTGGCAACACTTCTTTACTATAATTTTAAAATTACTTTTGGCAACTTTCATACTATTTTCATGTATAAATCCCATCTGATTTGCTGACTTTGGCTTTATGTATTTAAATTTTTACTGTATGTATGTTTCATTTATATGAGTATCTCTAATTGCATTTGTGTTTAATTTATAGGTATTTCTAATTTTCTGCATTTATATTTATTCAAATGTTTTAACCTAGGTTCTTTGAATACGAACACTCTTTGGGGGAATTGCTCGAAGATCTTTAGACATTTGTCTTTCGAGCATGTCAGAAAAGAGTTCTTTCTTTTAGCATAGCTGGCCATCTCCCTCCTGATGAAGACGTGGCCCCTATGTATTCTTCTTTTCATGTTTCATATATTTCAGTGCTTTTCCATATTTTTCATGTTTTGTTTTATTTTATTTATATTTCACTGTTTTTCCAATTTCATATTTTTCATATTTTATCTTATATATATATATATATATATATATATATATATATATATATATATATATATATATATCAACTTCGATAAAGACTTTATATTAAGCAAATAAACGAATATTTGTTCTGTTTGAAACATTTGATGCTAAATAAAGTGAAAAAAATAAATAATAAGTGAACTTGATAAGCATTAACTTTGAAAGCATATTTCTGTATCTTAAACTAAAAATAAAAAAAATTAACCAATTTCACGTGACTCAAAAAACGACCATAAAATGAACGATTTCCTTTTTGACAAACTTAAGCCACTTTCCCACAATCCCACTGACCAAAATGGCTGCTTATTTTGCATTATTATCAGCAGTTATAGGTAACTATCTTCCTTTTCAGATAACTTTAAAAGTAAACGGTGAAAAGGAAGACTATAAAATCCTATATCAGAATTGAAAGAGGGAGGTCTCCTTGCCTTCAGAACATTCGTCGGTGTATTTTCATGAGAAGAATATTCTTCATTCTCTTAATAATGATAGGGTAGGGCAAAACGGTAATGAAATAAAAAAAGACTAATGGACTTTCAAAATTTATCTGTAATGATAAATCAATATTCATTGTGAAGGGAATATTGTAGTTAAATAGAATAATATTGGAGGCAGCTAAAACTATATTTTTTTGCAAAAAAAAGCAACCATTAAAATATTACATTTCGAGGAAATATTTTTATCTTTGAAATGAGATTAATTTTAAATAACCTTATTTAGTGTTAGCAATAACCTGTTTTCCAGACGTACTAAATTTAATGAAATTCATTCCTTTATGTTTTTTTCATTGAATACTATTTTTTTATTTCTAATGAACAATTCAGTTGATCATAAGAAAAAGTTCCTCTTTGAAAATTAAGTTAATCAACCTTAAATTCAAAACTCTGATTATCTGTGAAATGTTTTCGCAATTTAATCAGGAATAAATTATGTTGAAGGATTAAAAACGAATCGCAAATAAAGTAGGTAAATTTTTAATGAATAATGAAAACACCTTAATTAAAATGTGTCATATGTTCTTACTGAAAAAAATTGTTGTTTTTAAACGTTTATTTTCAATAGATCTATTGAAAATAAACGTTTAAAAACAGGGGCCAAAACTATACGTCTCAATTTCTCTTAATATGAATAATTACTTTTGATATGAAATTAATTTATCAACTAAAATGATAAAAATTACTTTTACAAATAAAAATTATGAAGAGTACATTGTTATTTATTAATAACGAAAATACTTTTGATGTAATCTTATGTAATTTATTGCTTGTCAGAAATTTTTAAAATTTAATGTTGATTAAAAAACTTAATTCAGTGTAATTCATAAAATGCTTTTATTTACTAAAATCTTAAATTTAAATATTTTCCTCTTATAATTAGACTAGAACGTGGTCGCATTAATTTACATATCATCATAGAAATTTATTATTATCTTGAAAAGGAAATAGAGGCAGTATTTAAAATATTTTGTAACTAGATTATGTCAAGAAAAAGTTTTATAATTTATTAAAAAATGCACTTTTATAATATCTTATTGCTGAGTCATAGTTTTTAAATCTTTTTTACGCAACATATAACGGGAAAAGATCTTATATAATAGATAAGAAATATTTAGAAAAAGTTTTTTTAATTTATTAAAAATACCCTTTTATATATTATGTTGGCATTGCTCAGTCACAGTTTTTAGGTATTTTATTTTGAAATTGTAATGGAAAAATAAGAAATATTCAGTTATTTTATGATGCCTTCTTAGAAATAAATTTTCAATTAAAATAATGTTAAATACATTTGAGAGTCCATAAATGGAAATAAAAATGTTTTGTATTGGTTAGATATCTTTATTATATAATGATTAATCTTTGCTCTTCCACCCAATGAATTGGTGATAAATTACTATCACATGACTCATTTCGATACTTTTATTTATTAATTTATTTTTTTCGGCAAAAATTTATCTCCAATCTATATTTTTAGATTTATATACTCATTAATATTAAAGTTATTTCTGTAATATTCTTATTATTTTAATGTTATTTTGGTTATAATTAATTTGCATTAAATTATATTTTGCGAAAATATAATTGATAATTTGTATATTTATTTTTTATTCAATATAATTTTAGTTACTCCATTTTTTTAAATTTAATGTGTGAAAAAAGCGAAATCTCAACTTAAATTTCATAAGTAGGCAGTTATCTTTTTTTTTATATTCTGTCATTCAAACTTTTATAGAAAAAAAGGAGGGTCAAGTGAAGATTGATTTTGGCTTCCGTCAGATTAATTGGCATTTATTAAATTAACATATCCTTCAAAAATACAACGACAGTAAAATTTCAGAAGTTTTCTATAGTACAATTTAATGTCAATGAGTAATTAATTATTTTAAGTAATTTCAGATATTTTAATTAAGTTAAATTTAACATGTTTTTGGTAAAACATTGAAAAACTAATTACATATCAAATACCATTAGCATTTTATTCATGTAACTTTATATTTTGGGTTTTCAACCTTTTGAAATCGCATTTTAATCAAAAAAATACTTTTTTAATAAGTATTTAACATAAATATTAAAATGATTTTCGAAGTAAACTGCTCTATTCACTAAATTCATAAATTAGTGAAATGTAAATAAAACAACTTTTTAAATACTTCATGAATAAAAAAGCTTAAAATATTGATTATTTGTATTCAAGTAAAGTAACAAAAAAATAAAAATTTAAATTTTTACATTATACATAATTCTTTTCGCAATATTTTCAATTAATTATTTATACAATATGAGCATTTCATTTTTCTTCCCACAACCGTTGGAAGAAAACTAGGCCTTTATTTCGAAGTAAACTAGTCCTTTATTTTAAAACAAATGTAAGAAATTAGTAAAAATTTTCGAAGATTGTGCTTGGAAGACGGTAATACATATGCATTAGTACAAAAATAACTCCTCTAACAGTAAAGTTATGAGTATTTTTAGAATAACTATACATTTTTGCTATGTTGCGTATAAAAATTAATTATTTTTCAAAAGAGGTAGTTTTATGATAGAATAAGTAGAAAACTATTCAATTATATATTTATTTACATTAAGGTTAGAAAAATACCATAAATTAACAGTATTTATAACTTGAAAAAATTTCATATAGATTTCTCTGAAAAAATAATATATTTTTGTGTTTTGTTAATCATTAATACTTTAATATTTCAGATTTAAAGCAAGCAAATCTCATTTATTATTAAAATAATAGTGATTCGAATTCAAATTCTCCTAAAGTCAAATTGCTAAGAATTATTTGAGATAAGTTTAGAATGATTTGATTCATTTACATAAAATTAACAATTGGAAACAAGTAAAAATTTTACAATATTCATGTAAAACTAAAATTTCTAAACTGAACAACAATTTTTAATATTGTTTGTTATTAGTTAGATATGATTAAATGAAGAGCAAACTAAAGTATATCTGAAAAAATCATTTATGTATTAAAAAGAAAATCATAGCTCAATATATAATTGAAATAAAAAGTGCATGACTTTAGGTTTCACCGTGTAGAAAAACCACTTAGAAAGGGGGACTAATTTTTCTGTAGAACTATTATTTCAACATGTGACTAAGATTGAGCTTAACATATATCATTTAATATTTTATTTGTTTATAATAGGAAATAGGATCATATACTCAGTTAAATACTTACAGCTTAAGGAGTTAGGTCTGTCCTCTACCTCTGATGTTCAGGTTTTTGGACTAAAAGAGGTTGCCTTTTCTCTTTGTCTAAATCTAGCCTTGTCTTTTAAGATAGTCCAAAAACCATTCCAATTTATCCGAAATGTTAACAAAAGCAGGCTTCTTCTTCACATATTCTTATGTGTCTAGGTTTGTCTTATGACGACCTACTGGATTTGCCTACGAGGGTGAATAAACTCATAGATTTCATCTATCAAAGGGTGGCCACGAAAATTAGCAACAGCAGCATCTTACAATACATATGTATCGGAATACTTTTACCTAGTACAGCCCAATTCTATCAATTATGTAGAAAGCGATTTGTGTGAGTTTTCTTAATTTAAAAACAGGGAGCAAGCAGAAGACTCCAAATACTTGACAAGCCACCCATGAGGTATGGTTTCACTTGGAGAGCATTCTGCAAATGACCTTTTCAACGTTCCTCAGCTACTATTAGTAACCATGATGGATCTTCGCTTAAGTCGGAATTCAAACTTACTATTTTCATGTAGTGAGAACAAAGCCCTAACCACCGAGCCTCTTCTTCAAGGTAATACTTTGAATAACGCATTTATGCTTTGATATTGCTAAGTAGACAGCCTAATAACGGAATCCGTTCTGAGGCATTTTAATACACATCGGGTATTTTGCTTTCGCTAGATGATTCCATAGACATTGAACTGTATTCATGTGTCGCAACAGAAGAAATCTCAAGTACCATAGCATGCATATGATGGTCAACAGAAAAAATCTTAGATGGCCACTATTCATGTCTTTTTTTTCAATAGTAGCTGGGATCGAACCCATGACCTTATGCTTCGAAGAGCGCAATCTTACTACTAGGTTAAGGTGAGCCTATGTATTTACGCTTGTATAAAAATGGTACTTACAAGATATGCTAATACTTCCATTTAGGACACAGATAGATTCTTTCTCCAAAAATTCATTAAGCACTATTCCAAAAATCCCTAAACGCCATGCAAGATATGTCTATTAACAGCCCATATAACATACAAATATAAAAATGCTTAAAACTTTGATATTGAAG
This sequence comes from Latrodectus elegans, assembly GCA_030067965.1. Taxonomy (NCBI): domain Eukaryota; kingdom Metazoa; phylum Arthropoda; class Arachnida; order Araneae; family Theridiidae; genus Latrodectus; species Latrodectus elegans. The sequence continues at coordinate 89,938,884 of CM057820.1, read as the reverse complement.
ACAATCAATTTTGTTGGTATCATAGAGGCAGTGCAATTTTAATTAACTCAAGCATTATAACATGAAAAAGTGGCATAAAAGCAATAGTTCATAGTATTTTGAATTTTGTGAAAATTAGTATCTGTTTTTGATACATGCATTTTAAAATAATCAGTTCTTTGCTGTTCTGCATAGCCGTACTTCACAATTAAAATTCCAATGCAATGGCTAAATGAAAGCAATTTTCTATAAATTTTTTAAACTTTACTCTGTCCCACATAAGGAATCCAATAATTTGATATCTCTTCTCGAAATGACTGACGCTATTAGTAGTAGTATTTTCTGATTATAGCGCCGGCAATGAAGTAAAATATCCATATTGATAATTTATTTTTAAAAAAAAACATTAGACCAATAGAAATATAGGATTTTGAAAAAGTTAACATCTACTATTATAATTTATTTTATTTTCAATACAGATCAAACAGTATGTAATTGAAGTATAATTGGATTGATTTTTCTAGATGCAATATTTTATTTTATATTTCCGAAAAATATATTCAATCAATATTTCAAATTAACCATTGCAATGCTATTTTTACTTTAATAGTTTTGCCATTGCGTGTTTTAAAGTAAAATATATAAATTAGCAGGTTTTGCCATCACATGAAATGTTACATGAAATCTTACATGTTGATATATTTGACTCTTACTTGTAAGAGGAAAATCTTTTTCATTATACTGATGTTAAAAATACATATAGCATGCATCTTTAATATAAAAATATCACGATTAATTCTTTCCTGTATCATCGTTGTTGGACCTTTAAAGCATTGTGTTTTCGACAATTTGGTCAGCGAATCAGAACTTTCATATTACTTTAATTTAAAAATGAAATGATATATTATTTATATACTAAAAGTAACTACATAACATTTATTTATCAAAACATTTTTATATTTCATTAGAAATAATGTATCAAAAATATATTTTAAAACATGAAAACATTCATTTCCTAGATGATAGGACTTATTAAAAATATTTTATAAATAACAATTTCTTAACTTATGTTCTTTAATTCCTTTTTTGTTCATGTTTTGATTGTTGATAAATGAGTCTAATTTACATCTGGTCATCATATTTATTTCATTATATTCTTTTTTTAAAAAAAAACTTATGTTAGTATTTATTATCACGTATAAGTTTCTATGCTAGTGATAATGAGAAAATAAAAAAAACAAAACAAACAATCATGTGATTTTTTTTAAGACTGAATGACAATAACATTCGATAACATTTTTATTTTGAATTAAGTATATTTAAAAATAAACATTTAGAAAGACAAAAATTATTTACTGTTTAAAATAAATTATGTAAATTTAATTAGCCAGGCGATTTTTAATGCTGTACATTTTATGCTAAATTCATTTGCATTGCTCATTAATCAAAATTAGAAAAATAACACGACAAACACAGATGATAGATTTAGATTCAATTTAAAATTGTTCTTTGTCGTGGTGAAAATTACATTAACAAATTACACAAACGTATTAAGCTTTTTTTGTTAATGAAAAAGTGTCATTTGTTTGTCATTTCAAAATGTTATTAAAAATTTTTAGAATGCCTTTTCATGCATTATTTTACTAATTATTCTAGATGATATTCTTTTTAATACTTTATTTCATAACGGAAACATATCCCACAAGTGATTAAACCCTTTCTTCTTGCTTATCACTTTATTAGAAAAGTTTAAATAAGTATGAAATTAAGGAGAATTTTACAAAGTGAATTCAAATAAAAGATTGGAAGATTAATGTTATTCAATAAGAAAGAATTAAAAAAAATTTGCAAAGTTAATTCAAATAATTAATTTTAAGGTTATTTTAGTATGAAAAAATAAAAAAGCTAATTTTACTAGAGAGGAAGTATAGAAGGTGTAACAGAGAATATTAAAATGCATATGAAATGTGTATAAAAATATCTATAAAATAAAATCGTAAAATAATACTATTCAATAAAATGAATAATGGATTAATTTTACAAGTTAAAAATCCAAAAGTATCATTTGATGAAATGTTTAACTTCCTAAAGATTAAATAATCTTGTATAATTCTACTACCTATTCTATTTTTCTGATCTGAATTCAATAAATTTTTCCGTTATACATGCTGCTGTTTCTTTATCCATTAGATATGATTATTTCATCATAGCGCGCGATAACAGTTACAGATAATCAACACTCCAGTAGAACTTGAAAGAGTTAAGTTTAAAAATATATATATATTCTATTTTAATATCATATGATAATCATTATTTACTCATGAATAGAAAATAAATAATTCTTATTTTCATCTCTAGAGACAAAAATACAAAGATTTTGTAAAGGAAATTAAGAATTTGATTTAGATAATCTTTAAGTAGATATTTAAATGAATTTCTTTCTTATATTGATGCCATTACAATTCTTTAAACTTTCACATAATGGAAAATTTCTGTCTCAAATGACTGTTTGACTTCACACGCTCAAAGTTATCTCTTTGATGTATTTCAATCTTAAATGTACAAAACTTTATTTTGCTTTCAGCGCTAAATAACTTAATCACCGTTTGGGCGTCTGTTTATAAATCCTTGCAAAAGATACGGGTAAATATTTTGCTCCCAAGAGTAAATATCGTATTGAGAGAAAGACAATATTTTAAGAACTCGAAGAATATCGTCTTATCTTTTCTCTGAAAGAGTGAAGATTTCACTTTCTTTCAGATCCTTTTGTGTTTGACTTGCTATTGAACATTTTCCATTCAGGGCCTCGTTGTCCCTTTCTGGAAAAAGAGGAAAAACATTGCAAGGAAAAATCTCTTCCTTAAGATCTGACCTCGCCTCTTGCTTGCCACCATGTTTCTCCTGTGGGTAAAGGTTTATTTGTACAGCCTTCAAAGGACATATAGTTTACAATGGAATTTTCGCACCAAACTTTTCGATAGGAGCAGCTCTCTTTCCGCTTTTGCGGTACAACCAGCTTTTCATTATTGTGCTTTTTTTTTTTTTTTTTTTTTTTTTTTTTTTTTTTTACTTTCGGAAAACATATTGACTTTGCTGAGAAATTCTTTTGATCTCGTACAGCAGATTTTTGCTGGTTTTATTTTTTTGTCGAGTGAAAATGGTTCCAACTTTCGAGTACACAGCCCATCTTTAAAGTTTATGTATCGCTCCCTATTCGCTCTGTTTTTATTTTTCCAAGTAGGAGTGTTTACAGTTTTGGATATATTTATACGTGTGAAAACTTAATGGAAAATACTTCGTGTGGAAAATGATATTTCTAAAAGAAGCTACAAACAGCTCTTTTCGGAAAGGCAGGATTTATGGAAAACGTCTGTAAAAATTATTTTTCCATATCGTATAGATAATTTGACTTTCAATTTATATTTTTAACAGCTTTTGTGCATTATTTATATTTTCAGCACTTTAGTAGGTTTTCTTTTATCAATAATACAATATAGTTAGTCGTAATATATATATATATTTATATATATTTATATATATATATATATATATATATATATATATATATATATATATATATATATATATATATATATATATATATATATATGTTCAACTATCCCCGTTAACTATCATTAATGCTAGTTACATAATAAGTTTAAAATATAATTGGAAAAATTTTACACGTAGATATTAATTGTGACTTTAAATATCTAGTTCTAATTTTTAAAAAAATTAAGTTCAATTAGTTATTATTAATTTTTAAAACCAATTTTCTGTTTTAATAAACAACAAAAGAATATCTTACATGATAACAACAAAATACAAGGATATTGCTTTTCTTTCAGGAAATTTCGTTGAAAACATTAAAACTTGACATAAGGAAGCAGTTGAATGTAGCTTGATTAAATTCATCTCATTTTAACAAAATTTAACTCAATGAATAAACTGGATAATATTTTTTAGGAAAAACAACAAAATATATGCAATATTTATTTAACAAATATACGCATTATTTCAACAGAAAATGATTTTATTTCAGTAAATTGAAATTTGCTTTAAAATTAACTGTCGTACAGATTGAAATATCAACAAAGCAACTGAAAATACTGAAAAAAATGGTTGTCAGTAATAAGTTGACATGATAAATAATCATTTTGTCATAAAGATTATTGTTTAGTAAATAATTGAAACAAGTCATCGAAACTAATGTATGTTAAGGTAATATGTATACTCTACGTTTTTATATAACAGATACTATGTAAAGCAGATACCAAATCAGGATTCGAGGGTTAAACTAAGATAAAAACTATGTGTCCTAAAATGAATTCTGAAATTTCAAATTAATTGTGTCAGTTTTAAAAATAATTCGTAAACTATTCTAAAATATAGTTTTAAGAGCAAAAAAATAACATCTCTTAAGATATTTTTGATGGTATATGCAAAGTAAAGTTTTTTATACACTGTTGGACAATTGCTAAGGACGGATAACACTATATATAGCAGCCACAAAATATATAGCAGCATGTACAAAATATATAGCAGCATATACAAAATATATAGCAGCATATACAAAATATATAGCAGCATATACAAAATATATAGCAGCATATACAAAATATATATAACAGCCACAAAATGAAAGGAAGCAAAATGTGAAAAATTAGAATAAGTGTGGGCTATAGTAAGAAAAAGTATGCGTGTGCAAATTTTTTTTCCACGTCTGTTCATCACATGATAGCGTTAATAAGAGCTTTAAAGGTTTTGACGCGTGTTGACACAGTTGTTAATTCAAGTCAAAGTCTTACAGGAAAGATTTGATAGACGAACTTGAAATTTTTGGCATGTCTTCCCGACATCACTTAGATGATTTTATGCGTGGCCGAATTATTGGAAAGATCGAAGAAGGGCAAAAGATAGTAGATGTTGCCAGGGAGTTTGACATCGCTCACAGCATTGTTTCACGACTGTGGAAGTCATTTAAAACAACTGGAATGTGTAGTAGGTGGCACGGGTGATGTCGTGTTAGAAGTACAACACCTGCAGAAGACAGATATATCGTCCTATCAGCAAAAAGGAACAGGCGCACCACAGCTCAGCAGGTGACAAATCAGTTTCTTGTTCCCTCAGGAAAGTGGATTTTCCGAAAAACTGTTGCCAGACGTTTGCGGTGAGGAGGGCAATACGCCCGCAGACCTGTTGTGTGTGCCCTATTGACCAGACAGCACCGTACTACCCGTTTGCAATGGTATCGTAAGCATCGCAATTAGACTGAACAGGACTGGACATGCGTACTATTCTCAGATGAGAGTACGTTTAGTCTGTCATTGGATTGCAGACGCCAACTGAGCTGGCGCGAGAGTGGTACTGCGTATCGTCAAGAAAATATCCAGGAAAGGGTTCGATATCCGACATGCAGTGGATGGTGTGGGCCGGCATCATGATCAATGGCCTCACGCCCTACATGTGGATGCAATAGGACTATAACGGTCCAACGATATATTAATGAAGTTCTACTTCCTCATTTTCATCTTTTCCGTGGTGCTGTCGGTGATAAATTTGTTTTTATAGACGACAACGCAACATGTCATCGAACACTCGCTGTTCAGGAATTGTCTAGACAGCGAGGGTATTCAACGCCTCGTATGGCCATCACGTTCTCCAGATCTAAACCTCATTGAAATGTGTGGGATGCTATGGGGGGGCAAGTTGCTGGTCGAAACTATCCTCCGACAAACAAGAATACCCTCATCCGTGCACTCACAGAGCAATGGGATAAATAGTCTCAACAACTGCTGGATAATGTTGTGCAAAGTATGATACGACGTGTAGAATGTTGCATCACACTCCACGATGGACATATCCCGTACTGATACCTTTCTTCAAAGTGCCTGCTGACTTTTAGATGCATTGTTCCATTTTTCCATAATCAGCATCAAATGAACCTTTTTTTTTTCTTTCTTTCTTTCAAGTGTTTCACAGCTTTTGTACTTTCCAGAACAATAAATATTCTTCATTCAAATGTCTGAACAGTGCGGCAAATATATTTTATCCTACTAGGCCTCGTGTCTCGTTTAATGTTATGCTACATTGCAATTTGTGATCCGTCCTTAGCAATTGTCCAGCAGTGTATTAATCAAGATACATTTTTTGCATCCTCGGTTATTGAAACATCAAGGTACATTGTAAGCATTAGAAAATTCTTATTTGTCAGGAGTGAGGGGACAGATTTTATAGGTATATTTATACTGATACAATTGTAAAATTTGTACATCATGAAAATCTTGTCACAATAGTAGCAAACTAACTAATAACAAGATCAAACAATTCCTAAACTAGTTAGTATGACTAGTTTGTATCAATATTCTTATTCAGACTTCTAGTGGCTGACGTAACTGTCACAACATGTGACAAAATATATGCAATATTTATTTAACAACAACAACAAATTGTTAAATAAATATTGCATATATTTTGTCACAATAATGAACCGATATGTTCCTTCCGCCAAACTAATTCAATATTTAGCTAATCAACTACATTGGATGCAACCATATGTTATTCATTAAGCGTCAAACTAAACACTCTGCATTTTATTAATATCATAAGCCCAATATGCTTGCAATCTACAATTCAAAAACGTTTTTAAGGATCCAGAAAATCTACATTACAATCAACCTTAACTGTTGTCATTTTAATAAAAAATAAATAAATTATATTATAAGAATTTAGTTAAAATTACTTTTTCTACATAATTATTTTCATTTCTACTTGTTAGCTTCTTTTATTAATCATGACACTATTTTGCTTCTTTACGTTCTGACCAAAAACTTCAAAATCTTGCATTTTAAGACAAAATGTTTCTTCTCTATATGAAATAATGTAATATTATTTCACATAGTGTTGTTGAATGACTACGTCTTAAATAAGTACAATAGTAACTCTTTCTCTTCTCATATAGGAGGGATACTTTGAAATTTTTGAGATACAACTAGGTTTTTAAAATTATACTTACAAAATTTTAGGTGTGATCAAAGTAGTCTCTCCTCTAGCATCAATGCACTTTTATAGACGAATTTTCCACAGATTAAATGCCTCAAGCCATTCATTTCTTGGAATCGATGAAAAAATGCATTTATATCTACATCAATCTCTTATTCTGAATAAAAACGACGTCCACGTAAATTCTTTTTTAGATTAAAGAATAACCAAAAGTCGTACATAGCGAGATCAGGTGAATACGGCGGATGTTCTATCACTTTAATTTGTTTTTGTTTAAGAAACTAAACTGTTAATTCGGCTCTATGTGAAGATGCATTGTCATTGTTAAGCATTAGTCCCCTAATATCCAGTTCTTGTAGAATTTCTGGAAGACATTTAGTGGTATACCAGTTTGCTGTTACTATCTTCTGTCCTTCCAACTTGATGGCTTTGACCAATCCCGTATTTCTGAAGAAAAAGGTACACATCACTTTTTTCAGTGCGCGTTGTTTTTTTGTCGGTGTGGAATCATCTTCAAAGACCCATACTTTGCTTTCTTGACATGTTGGAATGTCAAAAAACGTTATGTACGTTTCATCACCTGTTACAATTTTACAAATGATGTGGTGACCATCATCATTTAGCAATTTAAGAGTATTTTTACTGATTCTGACACGCTCCTCTTTTTGGTGCTCAGTTAGATTACGGGGAACTCAACGGCAAACTACTTTTTTCATATGTACTTCTTCAGGAATGATTTTGTGTATGGCTCCATGAATGTACTTTTTCATGAATGATCCAATGTTAAGTTCCTTCTGTATCATTTGATAGGTACAGCGATTATTAGCCATTAACATTTTGGGTATGGAAGACACATTATCCGATATTACTGTCGACGTTGGCCTTCCTGTGTGTTCTTCATCTTGAAGAAAATTGCGACCTCTTCTAAATTCTCTAAATCATCTGAATACAGTAGTACGAGTTGGAGATTCATCACCAAATGCTAATGGCAACCGTTAGACGCATTCTTCTTGATTTAATCATGCTTTAAAATCGTAGAAAATCATAGCACGAAAATGTTCTCGCGTGAACTCCATTTTCTGTTTAAAATTTATTCTACGCTAAGCAAGTTGAAGTAAATCAATAAAAAATCGTCTTCTATGTTAAAATACTTTGTATTTTAGAATTAAACCGTTATTTTTATTTTGTAAATTCTCGTCTGCACGTATCTCAAAAATTTAAGAGTAACCCTCGTATTTCTAGCAGCTACAATATAATTCGAGAAAAGATTACATAATCACGATTTTTTCATTTTGAAAAATTTTAATCCTTTTTTTCGCTATTTAAAATATTGTCAAGTAACCTTTTCAGTGGGGCATACACAATCATTGGTAGCTTACTTTTAATGAATTTCATCTTCTGAGCCTTCTCAAAGTGCATTTTTCTTTAAAACCTTTCATGAATAAATCAAACCTAAAGAAATGAAAATTTTCTATAACATTTCTAGTTTATTATCCATATATAACATCGTACTTTATTATTCTTCCAGGAACTGAATCTTGATATAGTCATGTTAACATGTTCTTCATTTTCTCGTATCCATTTTAAAAATCTTCTTAAATCCTTATAGAGATCTTTGAAACATTTTTAGAAAAAAAAACATACATTTTAATCAAGCTTTAAAACATTCTCGCTTAGAACAAAATTTACTAATAAGAACTGCTCATATAGACTACGAATATTTAGGATTTCAATTTTCTGGTAAAATATAAACTATAGCAATACAATTAATTACAGAGAGTATTAACACATTTTTAGAACGATTTTGATCAAGAATTTTAAAAAAGTAAATGTTTCAGAATAAAAATTTTTGGCAACAGCTTATTATTTGAAATGAGAAATATCGTCTGCTACTTTTAAATTTATTCTTCTTTCAAAATGTCGCCTGTAAGCAAGCTGTGAATTGAAGGATATGTTTTTGCGTTTTCCGAAGAGAAATGTTCTTATTCCAGAATTCAAAAACGTTGTGAAAAGCATGGTATTAAAATTTCTAAGTGCAAAATAAGTAACTTGCAAGACAAAGCTACAAGTCATACTTCGAAAACTAACACTGCATTCCTTGAAAAAATGAAGACTAATACAGGTATTGCATGTATACCTTTTCAACATAATCCTGTGAAGTCTCTTGACGTTTCACCTACGGACTATTGTGGCTTCGATCTGTTAAAAAGAGCTCTTTCTTAACGCAAACTTACCACGATATATGGACTCTGGAAATTTTACGAAAACCTCTTCAATCATGGAATTACGATGCCGACTTATAGTCCAGAAGAAAAAAGGCTATCAGATCGAACATTTTAAAAAATAGCCTTTACATTTTAAACATTAATTAAACGGCCTTGAAATCGTTCTAAAAATGTGTTAATACCCTCTGTACGTTTACAAATTTATAAATATTCTTACAGGGAAATTATAAATAAATATTATATTATAATTTTCAATACTTTAAGAATCTAAATAATAATTTTAATTTCCTGAATTCCAGAACAAGGTCACAGACGTATACGAATACTAAACATGAACGCTTATTTAAAATGAATGACTAGAAAAAAATATTTGTATCATGAATTTCATAAAAATGTGTATTTTTTCAATTTTCTAATGGTTATTTGAAACAGATCCATAGTAATGGCTTACATGATCTAGATTCCATCATTTAAGCACGCTGCGGCATCAACAGATTTTTAGAAGTCAGTACAACAACAAAAGCAGAAACGAATGTCAAAAAAAAAAATAGAAGTACCCCTTCATTTTTTTTTAAAAAAAAAAAAGTTCTACTTTAGTCATGGCAAGACAAGACAGGTAATTCGTTTATTTGTCAACCAGAATATCCAATCAGAATAATCAAGAATCCATGAAATCGAGCATTCTTTGTAAGAATACCTGATTTGTAAGAAATTGAAGTGTTAACTTGGAACTCTAGATCTTTTATGACAGCACATATACGTGCTTCAATACACACAGCGCTGTTCAGCTATGTAGAAATTATAACTTTAGAAAATGTTCATTCATTGATCAACACAAATAAAAGATGATTGTAAAGTAACTGATTTTAAGTTTTGATTAATCGTGTTTCATCGATTGAAGTTTTTGATCTAAGTGTAATCGTACATTAAAAGAAAGATTGTAAATACATATCGTCTCGGATACAGATCAACTAACAGACATTTTCTTCTCTTCTCTACTAATTGGAGAAATAGTCCCAGCCTTGATATTTTATTTTATCCATAAAACATTTTCTATTGCATAAATATTTCTATTCATTAATATATGCGCATGTTGTTGTCGTGTACCACAGGTATGCTGACAATATGGGGTGCGGTGCACCACTTTTCCAACTGAACCATATTTTGGTGTGGAGTCCGACTTCCTCAGTACACACAAGCCATAAGTAACCATTTAGAGGGTAGGCAACCATTCACAACCCATTCATACAAAGAAAGGACAAAGATAGGATAGACAGAGAGAGAAAGTACATCCATGTTCAAATCGGGATTCGAACCCAAGACCTCCCTATATGTAATCAAGAACTCTGACCACTAGACGGGGTGGGCGGCAATCCACGTGCATGCATTTTACAGTATTAAAATCAATAAAAATATCAATTGCTCTTTCACTTCGCAAGTTTTTACTAAGAAACGACTTTGTAAAAAAACAATTTTGTAAGAAAAAAATATTTTTCAAAGAAATTAAAATATATCTTTCTCTCTAACATTATTTTACAAATCTCTCCATAGCACTAGCACTTTGAAACGAAAATATTTAAATAGTTATTCATTGAATCGAAAATTCAATAATATCTCAAATTATATTAACTCCAATTGTATGTAATAATCAGTCCAAGGCATATGTTCCCAAAGTGGTCCAGGTGGATCCCCAGGGGTCCATAGGAGATCACACGGGGGTCCAAGTAGAGGTGAAAAGAAAACAGTTTCCAAGTTGTAAGGGGGGTCCACGAAAAATTATCTGGTTGTTTTCATAATAAAGAACAAAATTTTGGCATGGATTTACCTATCAACGTAGGCAGGTAGCATCATTCACTAGGTAGGTACTCAAAAATATTCGAGACTCAGTTCAAACACAGAATTGAATAGAACAATAGATAATAGTACAAGTTTACACCACATGTCAAGGCGTGCAAAGTGCTGCCCGTGCGCTGTCTTATTAAAAGAATGACTATTCTTTATTATTGATTTACATTTCTGAGTTCATATTTGATTTTTTGTCAATCATTGATTGTTTGTAATAATAAATGTTTATAATTTTGTATAACCACAAGTATTATTTTAATAAATAGAACACAAGAAAATGTGCTACTTTTTATCCCTTCTTAACACCCCCAATTTAGGGTGATATTTTTTAGGAGTTTTAGGAATACAGTAGAAATGCAGCAGCAGGGGGTCTACCGAAAAAGTAGAAAAAAGTAAAACTTTAAAAGTGGTTCACGAGAAAAAATGTTTGGAAACCCATGGTGCAAGGAATATAAGTGATTTTGAAAACTTTTTATAGAGCCTATAATGAGTATTTGTCCCATTTTTTATTTTCTCGAAATCTTTAGAATTTGCAAAATTTCATTGTTTGTTTCTTTTTCGTCTAAACTAATAGTAAGCCAAAAAATGTCATGTAAACGCTTAAAACCTTTCGCAGCTGTGGAAGTTTTTGTTTTTAAATAGATAATAATTATAAATTTACATTTTTTATTTTATTATCATCATAAAATATATATTTTCAAAAAAATATTTCTCATTTCAAAATTCTAGGATAAGCATATTTCGACAAAAAGAAAATGAAATTTTATTGAAGAAAAATGTCTCAACACTTGGGATGTTGAAAAAAAATTATAAACGTGAAAACGTATGTATACGTACATATACATGCACGCATACTCACATTTATATACTAATTAACGTAATAAATTACGGAATATTTACTTGTAGAATTACAGAATCTATATCTTGGGGCATGGATTATAAAATACGAAAAATTTAGCATAAGAACAAAAGAAATTATGGGAAATAATGTTAATCTTTGTGTAAGTGGTAAAATTTTCATCGATTGTCAATTATATAGAAATAGTAAAAATTATAAAAGTTATTATGGATATAAATGATGAATTTTTATTTACTTCTAAATTCAGAGAAGTGCGTTAAATATATGAAAAATAAAACTGTTATATCGTTTTATAAATGTTATTGAATAAAAAGGAAAACTTTTTAATCAATAACATTTATATAGGTTATATATAACGTCTATATAGGTTTATACATTGTGAATATGAACATTTATATTTATTACGACATCAGCGAAGATATAAAATGAGTAAAACAAATTCTTATATGAAATGTTAAGAACTATTCTAGCTCAATTCTTGAGAGCTCATCCTAATATGGAAAATATTTATTTTCGATTTCTGTATGTAGCTGCTGCCATCTATTATTAAAATGTCAAAACTTAAATGATGAAGTTTTTCTTTATTTTAACTCTGACAGAAAACATTTAAGCTAAAAAGAGAAATTTTGAAAATATGCAAATTTTATAATCATCAATGCTTACAAAAACATATTATGCTAAGAATAGTTTTTACCAACCACTTATCAGTTTATAGAATAAGAAACCAAATAACTATATGATTATTTTTGAAAGGTTATATAAATTATATTATTTTGTTATATGAAGTTTGAAGGAGGGAGAATATGAGATTACATGTTTGATAACAATAAAATCGGTAACCTTGTCCCCGTCTATGAGCAACATGTGAATTATAGATTCGCCAGAAAAGTAATTTAATTGGAAATAAATTATTAGCAAAATAGAAAAAATATTGAAACGCCTTTGCAATGACGCAAAATTACTTTAAAAAGATATAAATCAAATATTATAAATATTATAAATAAGAATATTAAAATATTAATAGACACAGGCATTTACTTTATTTTTAATTATATTAAAAAGTTTTAACAGTAGAAAAATAAAAAGCTTATGTTTAAAAAAAAACTGATTCAGTCAATTCATTGAATATTGGCTCATAATTTACGAATAATAACAGTACGCGTGTCATAAATATGCAATTATTGCTTAAAATTCATAAACATAAGCTACCCAAAATATTTTTTAATTCTTACAAAAAGATTTTCGAGAATTTAGCTTACGATGGTTTTTTAAACATATTTTATCTTGAAAATTTTCATGTAAACAAAGTTAGCATTAAAAAACAATCTCCTCAATTTGAGCTTGATAAACATTTTAATATCTGATAGTAAAAAAAATTAATTTTAATTTTTAACAAAAAATAAACTATTATTTTATATAACTATATATAAATAAACTATATATAAATTAAATGATTCTCTTTATCAACTATCAAAAAATGAATAAAACGTGTGTATATATATGCATTTATGTATATATGTATAATCGCACAGTTTAAATTAGTTCCCATTCATAATCTCAAATTCTTAAAAGTATAGTATATTAAAATCTCAACTATTTTGAATAAATTCAACCAAATTTTTATATAGTTTAAAAGAATTCTACGTTGAACTATAATGATGTATGTTGTTACTAATCCCATCTGATATAGCGGAGCTATATCAGATCCACGAGGGCGTAAGCCTTCAAAATTCTAGGAAAAGGAGAGGTCTCTCAAGAAACTCTTCGATTATGAAATCCAGGCAATAAAGTAGGTGCTGAGGACTAGCCTCGCTGGAATTGTACTTCTTACAGGTTGGGAAGAGTTTAAGTTGCCCCCTGAAACTGAGACTCCTAGTATAACCACTGGCAAATCTACGGGTAGCGGTCTGTTCAGCACGAGACCCTAGCATCCAAGAGCTCCACCAGGACGCCTGCGACGATACTAGTTGTGACTTGGAGGGACAATCCAAACTCTCTCTCTCTCTCTCTTTCTCTCCTTCTCTCTCTCTTTCTCTCCTTCTCTCTCTCTTTCTCTCCTTCTCTCTCTCTTTCTCTCCTTCTCTCTCTCTTTCTCTCCTTCTCTCTCTCTCTTTCTCTCCTTCTCTCTCTCTCTTTCTCTTCTTCTCTCTTTCTCTCCTTCTCTCTTTCTCTCCTTCTCTCTCTCTCTTTCTCTCCTTCTCTCTCTCTCTTTCTCTCCTTCTCTCTCTCTTTCTCTCCTTCTCTCTCTCTCTCTCTCTCTCTCTCTCTCTCTCTCTCTAAGGGAAGTACCGGCCTTATAATGATATATAGTAACATGCATTATATGTTGCTTTTTCCTTTGGCACTGAATCAAAAATAGGAAGCAAAAATATACAGAAAATAAAATAATGGTCTCTTGTATTTCATTTAGCTTGACAGTATTTTGGGTTATATCAGTTTATATCGATCAATTTTCGACTTTTATCATTTGTTGCTTACAATATATAATAAGGAATGATAGGTAGAAGAGGATTTGGAATTCATTTTCGAATTGTGATGCAATAGTTTTCGTAACTTTAATTTAAATCGTGAATAAGTTTTTGTTTATTAAACACATAGAACTTCTTGTAAATATGTGAACAAAATTAAAGCCATAATTAACTCAAAAATCATAAGTAGTGATTGTTGCTTATTTTGGAAACCTAAAATAAATTGCAAAAAAATGTTAGAAAACCTATCAAAAATATGAATCGTGTAGTCAAAGTTATCAGTTTTTTTTTTTCAGAAGTTTAGACTCTAGAAATTGTGTGCTTTAGATGGAGTGCATAAAATTGATCAAGAAGAATATATGACAACATTCTGGTGAGGACAAAAAAATAACAAATTGAGATTCTGTACTTATTTATTGGAAAAACCTAAAGGGATTATTTTGCTTATAAATGCATTATTTTTTACTACCCGAAGTAGTCAAAATAAGTCTTGGAAGCCAAATAGGAGACACACCTTTGTCACTTTAAAAATTAATAGCAGAGGAGTCTTCCAACGACAGAATGAGCTCTTTGTATTATAGAAGTCACATTTACCTCTTTTTAATTTTCATGGCATAAATTCTGACAACCCTAATTCAACTCTCTAAAATGTATTCTTAACAAAATTAATCAAGATGAAAGTCTATCTTCGAATTTACTTTCAAAAGTCACCTTCAAAGCATTGATTTTCTAAAATTGTGAAATAATTATCTTTTGTAAACGTTGATATTTAATGGAGTAAAAAATATAAATATCATATAATGTTATGGTCATTAAGTTAGAAAAATATTGTCGAGTTTTTTCTTTAAGTGTGTTTATTATGTCTGTTCATCAATTAAAAGATTCCAGGGGCACTTTATTTTTTTTGACATTTTGGAAAATTAAGATTTACATCTTTTTCTCCCACTTTTATAGATTTTAGGATTAAACGATAAGATATTATTTGCTTATAAAAACATTTTGTTCCATCAGATACATTTTTCAAAATATTATTTGTACAGATTGTTAATAGAAGTATTGTATATATATATATATATATATATATATATATATATATATATATATATATATATATATATATATATATATATATATATATATATATATATATATATATACACGACCTTAAATATCATAGTATTTTCCAAAGAGGAAACAATATTTCTGAAAACTATTTCTGGAGAATTCCAAATCATTAGTATATATCTCTCTATAATCAATATATTTGTAATGAATATGTTTTGGTCTCTATTGATCTTCTGTGAAAGTTTTTATATGTATCTTTTATGGCTTAACGTAACGCTGCTATGAGCTATTCTCTCTCATGAGGACAAAAAATAGATTCATTAATTGAAATTTAAAATCTATTATTCCACGAAGTTTTTTTTATAAGCAAAGTTTAAATGTTTAGTTGAACTCATACCTTTATCAGACATATAGCGGTTTACTTCAAGCTAAAATAATCGAGATATTGATTCACAGACAAGAAAAATACTTAGCAGTTGTTGGATATATCGATATTAATACTTACAGAACATGGTATCTGTCAAAAATAACAAAGAAAACATTAAAGTGTTGAAAATATTCATAAAATCATAGTTAATATGATTTTTATTTAATCTTTAAAATCACTGAGAACAAAATAATTTAAATTCATATATATCTTTCAAAATTTAAATTATGCAACGAAACCACATAAAAATAAATATTAAACAATTAATCTTCGCACTTCTTTATTAAATTTGATGAATTGACATCTGGCTAGTATCATAGGTATTTAGACCTGCACCTCTATCATGTCATCTATCTGGCTCCATTTGTTTGTCACTTTATCTTCCCTCTTTTAACATGAAAGCTAGTTCAACTTGAACCTGGTGCTTAAAACATATTTTAAACTAAATCAAACTTATGATATCATCAGCTACTGTCATTTCCTAAACAGATGAGTCTTTTGATGTCAATCTTTGATTCCGAATAGGATACCCCTTACAACTGAAGTCTATTTCTTTCATCCACAATGACCTGTCTTCTGAGAAGACTTTCCTAAAGATAGTAGACTGTCTTTATGTGTCATAAGAAGTGGAACTCAAAAAACTCTACCTCAACAAATATACATACGAAAGACAAAAACGCTATCACTAAACCAACGTAACAGCACTTTTGATACCTTTTTCATGATTTTTCTTTCAGTTCGTTTTAACACTCAGCTCTACAGATGTGAATGTAGAATGCAAAATCTGGGTATTCCTATTTTATAGTTCGGTACTAATCATAAGCCAGTGTATGTTCGTAATGCATTTTTTTAATTGTTCCAAAAGTTCTTATAGCTTACTTTCTGAGTATTTCTGAGCTTATTTTCTGAGATATAGAATATTAAATAATAGCTTTTTAAAGATTTCTCGAAAGCATAAATTGCTTCATAAAGACAATTCCTGGTAAATTTCAAGATATACATGTCCCAGTTATATTAAATTAGTAGAAATAGAAAAGTTAAAAAAAAGAAAGCTGAATTAAAAATTAAGATTAGATACTAAGAGCAATATCATACACAAATAAATTATTTACACACTTTTAATGTCCAAATTCGAGTAAGAATTCACATGTATATATGTGTGAATTCCTTTGTATATAATTTTCTTATAAAACAACTATCTCCTCAATGCATTTATAAATCCAGCTGAAATGGTATAACTTTAAGTAACTGCTTAGAATTCAGCCGCAATCTTTAAGCAAAGCAAAGACGGCAACACAAACATCAGGAAAAAAAGAGAAGGGAGGAAAAAACATTTTATCTATTACTTAGAAATATTTCACCGAGTATAACATCTGCCATTGTCACCTGAACAATCCCTGCATCCGCCTGGGGACGAGATAAGTCGTCTTTCAAACTAGACATTGCCTATCACCTATCACCTTTCGTGCCAATAAAATAAGGTCTGCGCGAGAAAAAAACTGCACCATCTTCTTTCTCGCCAAAGAAAGGTTTCATTTTCCCAGGGATGCCTGAGCGCTATCTGTACGGTAAATATCCCGGGCAGAGTTTTCTGGGGATCATATTTTTCAAGGTATATCCTCGAGAAAGGGTGAAAGAAATCGTCTTTCTGAAAGGAAGTCTTGGCATATATGAGGGCAAACAGAGCAAAATCGAGTTTAAAGGAAAAAGCTATTACCCGCAGACACCCACCTCCATGGATCTTCTTCTTTTCTTTTCTTTTCTTTTTTTTTTTTACTCTTTTTTTTTCAAGGTGATAGGAATGTATATTCTTTGAGAATCTCTCTTCGTGTTATAAAAATGACCAACCTAAAATATACATAATTGTATTATAAAGCAAGGCTTGGCGGGAAATATTTTATAAAATTGCAAATACTTTATCTAAATTTTCTTAAAGTAGTTATTACCTCTTAGAATTGTGATGGATTTTAAGATTTCTTGAATTCTGAAAGGCTGTATAAAATCTAGTGAATCTCTTGAATTCCAAGAATGTTTTACGCGTAAAAATAATAATCACAGACTTAAAGAAATTCATTTTACAATTAAAATTTTTGAAGAATTCGCAATCCTGAGTCACACAGATTAATATAATCACAACGGAAATGCATAGCAGTGAAGGTAATCCTTGGATTGTACCTTACGATTAACGTGTCCATCACCAAGCCTCTCATCATTTTGAACCATGGTCATGTGACCAGTCAGATAATCTGCCACCCTCCTCTCTACACCCACGCCACACCTGCCGAAGAATTTGGGCATCACTGATTGACGTGAATATGTTTCCAACCTATAAAACTCTAACAACCCATTCAGGGAAAATGTTATAATCACAACAGTACAGTTTTCATAAAAGTTATACAAATTTAATAAAATAATTCCCTAAACTTTAAAAGTAGATATGATTCTCAGTTAGTGAACAGCCAGATAGCTGAAAGCAATTGTAAAATTTTTAAGCATCTATGACGCAATACTGTCTTTGGCAAGAAAATCTATCAGTTATAAGCCATATTCATTTATCTAAACCCTGAAACACGGAAAAATCTGTTTCCATTTTAAAAGATATGTATTCAAAAAGTATAAGTATAACGCTTAGTTCCCTCTATTAGATGATAGCTGGATTTTAACATGAAATCTTCTTTCAGAAGAAGGTGATCTTAAATATAATCTATGATAAGCCTAAAAACTAAATACATTAACATCTTATAGCAGATGAGGAATTAGAAAAAATTCTTCACATCTGAAATACTTCATAAGAGCACAATAACAAATTTCAAAGCTTTGTGCTTATGCACTCGTTGACAGCAAGTTAAATCTTGTGATTTATTAATCTTAGGATTTCATGACAATCCTGTAAATTTGTGATTTTACTCAATTAAAAGCTTCTGCGTTTCCCTAACTAAAACACTAAAATATTTATTATTGACTCGTTTTTAAGACATTGGAATAAATAATCGATTTCTAAATTTTTCTGGTTGTCCGTATCTGTAGAATAGCATACGGTAAGAGATATATCGCTGTCCAGAACTGTTTTAAGAGAATTTGACATCCGCTCCTAATGTTCTCTAGAAAGATTCTTTCATAATGAATTCTCAACAGTGGGCTGTATTCATGGGACGCAATGTAGGTAATTCCCAGCCCTTATAATGAGAAAGATACATGTAAAAAGCAAGAATCAATTCCTATTTAACATCCATCTCTTGTAGTTCAGTGATGATTGTTGTTCACGACACTGACAGTAATTATTCTATTAGACCTAGAGGAATCTAAAAAGTGAGTATATGATACCATACAGTGAAGCAAGAATCAATTAAGAAGAAATAAAAGATTGTTGAATATTTCTATAGAATATTCATTACACTCTGCCTTCTAACATGATTTTTTGTGAATAGAAATCTGGATTCTTCGACCTTAAAGGGGAAAATATTAAAAATGGAAAAATGTAGTCTAAAGATATGCATTCAGAAAGTAGAAATGCAATCCTATCTACCACTGTTCACTAGTTTTTAATAACCAAGTCTGAGATATTCTACTCCGCAAAATGTAAACCTGCTATTAAATCATAATCAGAGTTAAAAATCAAATAGAACTGACATAAATCATTTAATTATATACACATTATTATTCATACAATAACTTATTTATATAGACATAATATAGTACTAACAAAACTTTATTTTACTGTTGACTAAATTTCGTTTACGTATACAGAAATAATTCTAGAGTTGATTTTCAAGAACTATTTATAAACTGTAAGAAATGTTTTAAACAGCATGCAAACATGATGTCATTTAAAATTTCTATGAAATGTGAGAGATTATATTAAATTAATGATCTTTAATATAATGCTAAATGATCTTTAACTAAATGGTAGTACAAGTCAATTTAAATTTATTCTTCATAAATGTTATTTCCATTTCGATTAAAAATGAGATTTTACATTTTAATGAAAAAGTTTTTGATTTCATCTAAAAGTTTGTTATCTTTATAAATTTTAGTTAAAATATTTAATCGAAAACAATATAAAAAATACTTTCATTATGAACAAAAAACACTATTAAGAAAACCATTTAAAGAAATGGAAAAAATGGATGATAATTTCGTCATTTGTTTTATTATTTAGTAGTTTCTTTTTAATGAAATAATTAAAGATTAATATTTATGAACTTTCTACTTAAGAACATGAAAAATTGGAAATAAGAAAGGAAGATCCATTTTTATTGTTGCTTTCTCTCTTGTAAAATTTCTTATCTCAATTATTCATAAACATGAAATATAGATAATATTTTTTTTACTTTTCAGTACACTATAGATAGGGTTTACTTTATAAACTGTAGTTATTACGGCAAGACGTTTACTTATGACGATTTTCTATTAATAAACTTTCTTCTTTCATAACTTTTTTTCCCTTCAAAGATATTGTCTTCCTGTAGGCTTAGTTCTCCCTCTATTGACGTCTATTACAAGTCCTTTTAATTTCTGTACAACCATTCATGAACGAATGGGGAAAATGACTCAATTAAATCTTGTGATTTATGCAATCTATCAATGAACATGTAAGAAATATGTTATGAAATATATGTTGTGTTGTGAATTATAAAAAAATTAATTTAGATGTTCTCATCAAAAATGTGAAATATTTGCAAGTATTTTAAATTTCTTGCATTAAATTTATATTTGCATCATATTTTTTTAATAATTTGAAATAAAAAATATGAACTAAAAAAAATAGACATTAGGAAAAAAAAATTTTAATAAAAAATATGAAAAATTCTATAATAAAATGATGATTATTTTTTTTATTAATTTAAAATGAATACTTTTAGTCAAATTATGCATTAAATAAAGTATTACTTTTAAATCAGTAAAAACGCAAAGCATTAAAAAAACACTCAAATATAGATGCAAATGTTTCGTACTTACACATAATTAAAGGTTTAATATTTGAATATGTTTATTGTGCGGAAATTAGATCAGATTCTTTCTTATTTATTAGACACTCTTCTAGGAATCACCAATATTCTACCATTTTTTTCTGCATGTAAGATGATTCAATATAAATATCACTGTCCTTTTAAAGAAATAGTTTGGAAAGTATAGCTCTATTCTCTTGTATTACATTCTTGAAAACTAATAATAAAGAGTGAAGTCGATGTTATTTGATAAAAGAATCATAGATTTCAAATTTCTTTAGAAGTCTTCCACAAAATCCAATTTAAGTGATAGCATTTTAATCTCTTACAATAAAAATAATTCATGATATTTCAATATCAGTTATATAGTTTTTATTTTTTGATATCCCAAAGTTTGATTCCACCACAAAAAAATAATGTTCCAACGATAATACTGTTATATTGAAATATCTTAGTATATTGCTTTTTAGTAATATATGTACACCCTATACGCTAATTAATAATGTATAGACACTAACTTAAAAACCTTCTTTTTTTGAAAAAATTTTAAATATAAAAAGTTTGAACAAATTACGTCTTTTGGGCTTTCACAAAGTATAATAATAAAGTGGCATCTAAAATTATTTGGTAATATCAGTAACTCCTATATGTAGCAGTGAATTTTAATCTTAACAGAAATAAATACATCATTATATTTATTTATATATATGTTTAATTTTAGCATATATGGGTAAATATTCAAAAACAGTCTTGTAATTTTCACACTGTATTTTGTTCGTTTCAATTAATACTGCTGTATAATGACATTTTCAATGAAATTGATGACCAAGTGACCAAACATATTTTTTATGTTAAGCAAATTATGGTCTTAATTTGATTCTGGATTTATTATAAATGTATTTGATTCTCAGTTGATTTTCAACAAAAATATAGGACCAAAAGAACTCGTGTAAGCAGTTATCAAAGTCTGGTAAAGAATTGGACTCCTGTTTGAATTTTAGATTATAATTGAAATCTACATTTTAAAGTAATTACACATTTAGCTATATAATTCTTTTAAATTTTAATAACTTCAGATGCTACTGAAATTCATTTAACGAAAGAATTTCAATATATCAGTACTTTCACCCAAAATGTGCTGAACAATTATTCTGAAGTTCTTAAAACTGAGCCAGTATTCAGAAATAGAAAACAAATTTCCAAATCAAAATTTATTTCTTTTAATAAATTCAAAATAAATTAACATCCAAGAATAGTACCTGATATATTTCACTAAGGATAATTTTTTTAAAAAAATTGGAGGTTTATGAAAATATAAATTAATGATTATGACAATAGGAAATACTCAGTGTGTCATGAAGCGCAAGTCCCATGTAACTAACAATTTAGCTTGACAACTGATGTTACTTCTGTTCAAGTAAATATGATTGCTATTTCATCTATTTCTTTTTTATGTTACTTCACTTATTGTACTCAAACAGTGGGTCTCTTTTTTTTTTTTTTTGGCAGAGTTCCATAAAACAAAGGAAAACAATTTAGAGAGACAATATGATTTAATTTAAGCAGATGTTAAAAAGAGGAATAAAATTGCAATTTCGTTTGAAAGAAATTGCAAGTTCGTTTCGTTTCTTATTTTTGAACTGCGATACTATAATTCTGAGAAGTAACAATAAATACTCATCTGTGAATCTATATCTAATAAAATTATTCATAAAATTCAGAATGGAGGATACGTTTATTGATTAAAGAAAACATCGTTTTAATATTAGGTTGGAGAATAAGTTCGTAGCGTTTTTACCAAAGACTTTTAGTTAAACAAAAAGCAATGATCATGTCAATAAGGTAATCAATTATATATTGATGTTTACAACCTCTTCCCATCTCACGACCAATTTGTTGATAATGTCGCTTAGCCAAAAAATCGCCTGGTCTGGTGTCCAAGAAGTTGTTTAGCCAGTTTTTAAGGACCTCTTGGTGCACTGGGAAACACTCGAAAAGAATGACACAGTCAACAAGGAGCTCTACATTGCCCAGCTGCACCTAGTGAATGAGGCTATTCGACTGAAAAACCTGATTGACATGTCAAACTATACTCCTTCACGACAACACCAAGCCCCGTGTTGCACAAGTCGTCAAGGCCGCACTTATAGAGATCGAATGGGAGGTCCTTCAGCATCCACCGTATTCTTCGGACCTTGCACCGACCGATTACCATCTTTTCCGCTCCTAGTCAAACCAAATGAAGGGCGTTACCAGCGATAACAAAAAGGCCCTTAAAAACTGGCTCAACAACTTCTTAGACACCAGAGCAGGCGACTTTTGGCTGAAAGGCATCAACAAATTAGTCAAGAGGTGGGAAGAGGTTGTAAACAGCAACGATGAATATATAATTGATTAACTTATTGATATAATAATTGTTTTTTGTTGAAATAAAAGTCTTTGGTAAAAACGCTACGAACTTATTCCCCAACCTAATATTTAAAGAATGATCTATTAAATTTGGAAAGAATGGTTTTAATATTGAGATTTATATCTTATTTTATAGCATAAGAGGTTATTACTTGAGATGATTATTAAATTGTTGAATTAATAGAAATTTCTTAAGTTTTCCATTCTATACAGATTTAAAAAGGACATGATGTATAAAACAGTAAAGAAATACAAAAGTGTTTCCAGAATAGTTTATAAAAAATTCAAGATAAAAAAATTTACTCTTGTCTTTTTTTAGGGCACAGTAGTCATAATACTAAAAACATTTGTCACAGATATTTTCAAAGTTTATTAAGTATTCTTTAAAAAAAATCCCATTCATATTTCCTTTAATAACCACTTGTATTCGAGTTCCTTCATAATTACAAAGTTCTCATAGATGCCTAATGCGAATAAAAATGATTGATTGAAATGCATTACTAAAAAAGGAATTTTAATTTACTTAAGAAGTTATTAATTTACATAAAAAAACAATTAATCTGATATTTTACTCTTTTATATTAATATATCAGCTAATTTTCAATTACTGATATATAAATATATCAATATTTTTTAATCGATAAGATCATCTAAAAAGCTGTATTTAAATTGCCTTATCTTTCACTGTATCTACATTATCGAATTTTTACGATGATTTTTGATGATATAGACTGAGTACTTCTCAAAACAAATTTGAAGCCTAAAAGTTGTTTTCTTGTAATAGGTGGTTTTGTGATTTTTTCAGATATGTTGTGATTTATTCATTCATGTGATGTACATCAAACTTTTCTGTTTGGTTGATATAATTCCAAAATATACTTCCAACAATTTATATAACAGAAATATACTTTATTAGAGAATAATAGAGGCTTTTACACAGTAATGATGGCAACTCTTATATCGAAATAAGTTTTAAAATAGAAAAACTTTTTTAATGAAAAATATGCTTTTATAAAATCTCAAGATAGAAATTTATATTTAATGAAATAATTGAAATTTCTTCTATTTGTGAGTTACTACTACCGAGATTACTAAGTAACATATATAAGCATTTTTTTTTTTTTTTTTTTTTTTTTTTTCAAAATATATTTTAAAATATGTTAGATATTCTGATGAATATTTGCAAAAAATGTTTTATCTAAGACATATTTATAATATCGAAATAAAGTTTTCATTGAAGAATTATAAGAAAAATCACAGCATCAGAAATGCGGATTCCTATTTTGGAATACATCTTCATCAAATACAACAGAAACAAATATTTTTATAATTGAAAGTAATAAAAGAGAAAAGATATTTTATTAAACTTTATATATATTCTCCTTAAAAATATAAAATGTGGGATAGATTTATGTAAGAAAATATAAAAAAAGATCAGTCTTTTTGGGTTAGAAGTATAAAAACTGAATCACGATTATTTCTACGCACAAGTATCAGAATTATTAAAAGTGTTTATTTTTGTAGAGTTTATACTAATGAGATATTTCGGAGTATTAAACTAATGTGGTTGATATATAACATATTATTTGAGATGGTTGGACTTTAGTTTTGCTTACGAACATAATATCTTACCATACCTAATATAAAATACTATATATTGTGATAATTGGAATATCGCAAGATATTTTTGGTACAAATCGATAGCGTAAATAAGAATTTTAAATAGAAAAAAATAAGCATAAAGTTTACTGTTTGTCACTGTTCATCTAATTACTACACACCATCTCGTTTCACTGCCAATGCTGCAACATCTGGGGAAACATTATCATTTCTCACCAGCACTTGGAATCTTTCGGTTTGTAAAAGTTATAAATGACGCCTTAAAAGGAGTATGGGAGAAAATGGACTGGATTTATAATTAGGAGAGAATGCAGAATAAAATCCCACTTCCTAACGTTCTATATAAAATATGAGTTATTCACCACCCGAAACTGACTTCCATTTGAATAATGGTTGGACATGTTTGAAATGTTCATTCCCTAACAAACAGTGCAATACAGATGAGTAAAAAAAACGACTATAAATAAATGATGGGAAAAGAAGAGAGCAAGAGAGCTTTTCAAATGAAGAAGAATCAGAATGGATAAAAAGTATTTTTCAATTCTCGCCTGAACAATTTCCATTTTCCTAGCATATTTTTCTTCTGTAAATACTAAAAAGGAAGACTGGATAACCTGGAAAAGAGGGTTTGGGAATCAATCTGTGGCAGGGGTTGGGGGAACGGCAGGAAAGCAATCTGGGAACGAAGCGAACTCGAAACAAAAGAAGCAGAGTAGGTGGCATGGAGGGTAAAGTATTTTGACGGAAACAAAAAAGAAGCGATTTACAAAGAGAATCTATTAACTAGAATAACGAACAACTTCGAGCTAGGAAACTGTATAAAAATAAACGACTGCCAGGAAGAGAGAAAGGATCTCTCCGTCTGAACAACAAGACCCTCTTCGCTTTTCCTGGGAAGTCTTGAAAAGAAAATACGATTCTGATTCTCGTTAGCTTGTTTTAGGAACACCATTTAAATATTTATGCTGACGTAAAAAACGGTTGTATCACCAAAATAATGAATTCATGTGGATTTATTCTAGCCTGCTTCTCAATTAAGAGAGGAAAAAATTTAAAT
Organism: Latrodectus elegans; assembly: GCA_030067965.1. NCBI lineage: Eukaryota > Metazoa > Arthropoda > Arachnida > Araneae > Theridiidae > Latrodectus > Latrodectus elegans. Next base: position 89,912,979 of record CM057820.1, on the reverse strand, counting down.
ATCTTTCTGTTTCATTCTTAACTCATTAAGGAATTCTTTCAGAACATGTACAGGTCTTCCATTTAGACCTCCGCTTAATTTAGTTTTAACTTTGGTACTTTGTACTTTGGTAGAAAAAGAAAGAAATATTTATCCTGCTTTAATTGCACATTTTTACTAATTAAAATTAATTTTAATCGATTCTGGTAGCTAAGTAATAGTAATTTTAGTAATTGTTTTATAAATTATAATTCCTCAATGTTTTTATAAAAAAGCTGTAATTAGAGAAATTTATTCATAATCTATTATTAAATATCAAAAATATTTGCGTAATTTAATTTAAAAAGTTTCAATTATACTATTGTATGTATGTATGTACTTTATATCAAATACAACTTTTATTCTTTACTTTGTGTGAATAAACAAAGAATTTTAAAAATTCCATTTTGTTGCTTTTAAACTTCTATACTGTTTTCCACTTACATAATAAAACCACTATTGCAACAATAATTAAAGGCTTCTAACATTTATTGTAAACAATGGAGCCACTCTTGCTAATTCAAATATTATGTGAAAGCTTATATACAATTGTAAACTTGATCAAATGACTTGACGCTATCATAGGATTTATCACTAAAGATACCCTGAATTGAATAATGAGACACTTTGAGAGATACTCTTATATAATTTATACTTAGAGCTAATATCATTTGCAAACAGAAATTGTTACAGAACTAATGTCAGTGTACATTAAATAACCTGATAAATTGAAAGGTTCCTTTCTTTTGGAGCTGTAATTGCAAAACAGATTGATATACTATTATTACATACCTATTATTTTTTATACGTATTATTATATACCTATTATTTTTGATATACGTATTATTACATACCTATTATTTACCTTCATACCTATTATTTTTGGTAAGAAAGAGCCTTTACGATCATTAAAGATAACCTGCCCGTTCTGTTGTAAAATAAGATAATTTTATGAGAGATTTTTGATAAATTGTAATCTATCGTTGCCTTTCCAGTTCTAAAATCATATGATCATAAAAAATAGATTCATATTCATATAATTTTTATTAGTAGTATTAGTCACAAAACTTGAAGGATTTATCTCCTACAAAATAGTGTTCTCGAAACCTCACAACAAAATGACCCCTCATTTTTATGAGCTTTTTGAGACTAATAAAATATTTTTCTTAAATCGAAAACTCATAAAATAGGAAAAAAAATGTTCGAATATAATTTGATAAATTAACTAATTTTTTTTTTACCAAACACTGTTTTTTCTTTATGAATTACTAGAAAAATATTTAGTATGCACTGTATAAGAAACACGTGCAGAATGAAATACATTCTTAAAAACAAATATAATCTTATTATCATTTATAAAAAATTAGGCAAAGTAATCACTTTTTTTTTTTGCTTTAAAAACTACATTTTCAAAACATACGTATTCATCTTTTTGATGTAGGAAGATATTTTACAGCTGTGCTTGGCTCAAAAAAACTACTGTGGTCTTATTAGCCATTTATCTGCTTGTATGACAAACGGCAGCAGTACTGCGTCATTTTCTTCCTTTTAAGTCGCTATATGAAAATTTATTCTCATTCGTCATGTTCTTAATCATCATCATAATCATCTGATACTTTTTACTCCCAAATGACATCGTAATTCATAATCAAAATATTAAATAAAATTTCGGGCATTTGTTGAAGTCCATAGATGAGAATTTATCGTAACTGAAGTTATCAAATAAATGTTTTTTTTACGGTTTTTTTAACACTGCCTGCTGGTCAAAATGATATAATGTCGCTTTTTCTATAGAGTCATGGCACAAACATGGATTTACAAGTGCATTTTGTCTAGAGTTTTCATTTCCTAAGGTGATTTGAAGACATGATCACTTCTGACGAAAGTACCTTGTGACATTTGTTCTTGAAGCTATTGATTATAAACATGAATTGCTTCAAAAACTTTGGGACTTTAATATCATTATAACTATAATCCGTTATTCACAAGATTAAATTTTCTTCAATAAAAATTTCGAGCTAAGTTATCCGACCATAAAGTGAAATAATTAAAAATCAGATGATTAAAAAAATGCAAACAAAAGATGCATGAAAATGAGTTCGCAAAAAAAAAGGATATTTTTCCAAATCTTGATGCAAAAATCAGGGCTAAAATTAACATTTCGTCTATAAGACATTAGGGATATGCCTGTACATCATAAAAACCATGAGTGTTCATAAATTAGGTATTCAAAAAATTGAATCTACTATATATAATGCCGAAAGTCCACAAAACAAAGTTATTTTTTTAAGAATAATGAGATGATAATGGCGTTTAAATCAAATTTTCTTTTTTTCAATTTTGATTACTGATAAAATATTGAAAAAATTATATTACAATTCTTGAAATATTCTTTAACTGAAAATCATTTATTTCAATCTAGGCATCAAACGTCAAAAGAAGAATTCAAGTATTAACAGGTCACCGGAAACTAATCTTAAAATGTTTAGTTCTAAATGAATAACATTGATATACATTTTGTGTAATGTTACTAAAAACAAATTTAAAATTCGGATTATTTTTTGTGCTCTGTATATTCTCAAAACATGGATTAATATTTACTACACTACTGAAGCTACTTCTTCATTGACATAACTTTTACTTTATTTGTATCCTATTTCACCTCAAAGGAACTTATAAATTCTTCAAAGTAATTACCATATTTATATCAAACCAGATCATATTTGTAGCTGTTAGTATACTAAATTTCTTCAACAAGAAAGAAACCCAATCACCATTTCATCTTCTTATATAAAAGAAATAATAGAAAAAAAACGCTTTAATTTTTTTTCAATGACGGAACGAAAGAATTAAAGAAGCCGTATGCTTCTTGACTTTTTATAATAGTTTTTATGGATGAAATGTGCATGTTTTCATTAGCATATTAAAATTAGTATTTCTTGTAAGGCAATTATTTCTTAATAGCTTAATATATTTGACACACAGCACTGTCCATCAACTTATATGGTCAAGAATATAATTTGATACTTTTTGTAATTAGTCTAATTTTATTCTGAATTTTGTAAGAAAGGAAAATCTTTTTATCACATAAAAATGCATTAATTGTAATTCGATAAATTTAAAATATTTTACACAATCCATCTATGACGTACGAAGACAAATCTTATATGCATATGGGAATATTAATTGAGAGAAATCATAAATTTTAAAATATATAATTTCAGAGGAGTGTCTTACAGAAATGATAGCTTTATTCATCAATTGGAATAACGCTTAACTCTTTATTTATATACTTTTATTGATAGTTTCAATGAAGAATAAAATTAAACAAGACCATAACATTTCAACCCAAAATATATCTTCCAACAATCGTAAAAACACATAACATATTAACTTAACACCTTTTTTAATTAATTATAAAGTTAAAAATTTATATCATTTTCTATGTTAATAATTCATAACAACAAGGAAACATATTTCCTTTTTGTAAAATAGGTGTTTTCAAAAGTTTACAATTTAATACAATGGAAAATTTTACGATACATTTAGTTGTAGTACACAAAATCAATATTTCATTTGGTTATGATAAAGTCTTTAATGAGAAAATGTGGGATAATAGCAGGTGTCACGTAAAACATAGCATAAGTTTTTCTTTGCAGCAATTAGCTGACTCATTTTTCAACTATGAAACATGTTCCCAAGAGTTATTGTTTTAATGACCCTCTTGCACATTAAATAAATAATAAAACATGAGAGTGGGAATGAATATATTTTTAAAAGTGGATTTAATTTTGCCATTTTTTTGTGCTTTATGTACTTAATTCAAATCTCGCACTTGAATCGTGTCGACTTTAACAACATTCTTTTTCATAGAACATGATTCTTAAAAGTATTAAGCTTCAATTTTGTAATCACGTTTGAGGACACGTATTCAACATGCTTTAGTTCTGCTAAAGAGTGCTACAGACAGCTTAGCTTTATTGCGTGACTAATTTTGCACAGAAATTACTTTTTACATTATGGATTACAATCGTAGTTGAAACAAAGACACTCCATTGTGCTTATGGTGTAGAATAATAATTATAGCAGAAAAATACAATTCTTTATAACTTTCCTTACATTGTATTTGTTTCATTAAATTTTTATTTCCTTTAACTTTCTAACTTTTCAGAGAAATTTTTTGTTGAATAATTTTATTACTTATTAACAGACTTCGTATAATGCATGTTTATACCTCATGTTTACCAAACTTCTCTTTTTAATTTAAAGTTTCGAAGAAATCATTACATGAGAGAATTGAACAGAGAATAAATGTCAATGATAAATTTCATCACAGCTAAGTGCTTGTACAATTACCTTCATGTCTGTAATAACACATTTTAAAAAAATGGGAACTCGTGGAAACAGTGTTTTTAATAAATTAAAAAAAGAACTACCTAGATTTCATAAAAGCCAAGTGCCTGAAAATACTAACAAATGAAATGAAAAATTGCCTTAAAATAATCAATTATTCTGCATAAAACATTTTGTGGTATTTAATAGAAAATATATGCTCTATTGTCATAAGAAAATCGATATCAAGCCCGAATACCCCTTATTACCTTGAATTTTTTAACTACCTTGAACTATTTGCTTCAGCATATATCATGATAAGTTACTCCATTGTCACTTACAAACTATATATGAAGTTATAAAAGATAGCTATTTTGAAATATTTGTTTTCTGGTCCATCGAAATTCGTTGCTGTTTAAAACTGTTGGTTATTTTGATTTATAGACTATGAAACACTTCTATCCACTGATTGCATAAGGACCAGACCATAATACAGCACAGTTCAAGCAGGACATCAATTTTGTCAACGATAACATGTGATACATTTACCTCCAATACATTATTACCTTTTTCCATTCAGTAGCAGTTACTGTCAGTCAGTATATATATATATATATATATATATATATATATATATATATATATATATATATATATATATTTAGTTTTAATATCTCTTGTCACTCTTGGAATTGGATTATTGATCTGTTAGGTTTTATAAGATTAAATAGTATTAATAATGTACTAGCGAAACATATAACATTTGCACAATTATATTAAATATACTGTTGATTAAGGGTATATATATATATATATATATATATATATATATATATATATATTTATATTATATATATTATATATATATATATATATATATATATATATATATATATAGCTTAAAATTTGTTGTATTAACTCTTGTCAACTATTAATTATTTAACATGAAATATAGAACTAGCAATTAACTTAAAATATGAAGCTTTTAATTTTTCTTAAATGCAAGCAAATTAATTTAAATTTTCAAGCAAACTTAGATCAAGGAAAGACATTCATATCTCTAAGTTTGCTTGAAAATTTTATTAATTTCAAGTTTTGACAAATAAAAAGTAATTAGAAAAATACATGAATCAAACAATTAGATTAACATTCGTTACTCCATTTTCAATTCAATTTTTTTTTATTTTGAAACCCTATGTACAACGAGACTATAATTCTAATATGATAATAAGGATATTGAAAATAATAATAAAAAATATAATTATATTACTAATATCATTAATAATGTTTAATGAGCAGTTCAATTCTCTCCTCTACTTTTTAATAGAGTAATATTTCTTAACTTACTTGAAAAAGAATATGTTCAGTCTCACTCATTTTCAGTATGTCTGGGGCTCATTTAATCTAAAGTTAATGAAGACTATACTACTTAAAAAAAATAATAAATTGTATAAATATGCATAAAAAAATTCGAAGCATGTGTAAGAAGATAAGAATAAATTATATGATGTTAGCAATTTACAAACGGGCTTTTACATAAAAAAAATTTTAACAAAGATATTAAAAGTGCAAAAAAGTATAATATTATTTTTTTTTGTCTGACGTTTTAAAAATTCCGTCATAACATTATAATAAAACATATATTTATCAACAAGTAACATATAATAATTAAATATCAAAATATTAGTAACTAAAAACGATTTATTTTTTAATCTTGTATTTAAGATTAATCTATTAGTACATAAAACTATTATGGTATGCTTATTCATTAATATAGAAATTAGTATCAAATATATAAATATTTTGCATTTTCCAAATATGCCTTTTTGAAAATTCAAGGTTATCTCATGAATTTAGATAGCATGAATAACGAGATAGAAACATATAGAGCATGTTTATAACTTAGTCAAGCTATTTAAATAAAAGTAAATACAAATAACAAAATGATTCTGAATGGTAGATGATGTACACATATCTTTATGTCAAATGAACTCTGGAATATGAACATTCTCTACGATATCGCCAAACATGAATACGAATACAATGCTATCATCTGAAAACATGACGTCTTGGCATTCCCGTCTCCAAGTTTGCCTTTGATCTTACCTTTGAAGTCGATCGTATGTGTGGCATAGTGGAAGTGATAGTCACAATCATGATTACCAAGCTGAAAGTCCAGGCTCCTGCAAAAATCGTCGAATTATTCTTGCAAATACTTGCTATCTTGCAAAAGATACCATTTCTTGACTCTATATTCATGAATCTTCTTACATTCTGTGACTCATACTTATTCAAATCCAACGCACTGTGTGCCTGTATTCACATCCTTAAAAGTGACAATGCTGCCGAACAGACATCCGTTTCCTCTTAAAATCTATATCTTCACCGAATCTATATTTGTATGATCATAGATAGTTTCATCTGACAAGATAATTTCACTCATTTGACGTCATCTTTTGTATACGAGAGTTAATTCATATGCAGATTTTTGGTGGAATCTATTATTTAAAGTGAACTTCAAGTCACTACAAACAGCCGCGCTCAAAATGGAAACTGAAGCAATAAACTGTGCTCAACTAAAGCCTACTAATACGCGATAAAATTTTGCATTTAGATTTGTTAAGGGGGTGGAAAGTATTTAAGCACACGCACGATACGTCTTTTCAAATTCTGCTTGCCAGAATAAGAGAAGCACGTCTGGAAGAAAAAGTTACTTTTAAGGGTGCCATTTTTCAACATTTATTTCTTTTGTCTTGAAATGTATGCCTTGAAAATTGTATACAAAACTCAAAAAAATTTCACAAGTCAAAATAGTTATTCAGTCAATTTTACGACTTGTGATGTAGTTGCATGTTTTTTAGTATTTATTGCTTCATTCATTTCTCAGCTTGTAATTTCTGCCATCAAGTTTTTATTTTATGATATATTTCACATCATGTTTATACATTAAAAATATTTTTTTCTTTTTTACCAAAAACATATCTTGAATAAATTAAGCCCAGAGATATTGCTGCCTGTTGCTCTGCATTTTGATGATGCAAAAATTTGGCTGATGTATCAAAAAATCTCTTTCAATCTTAATTTGATTAACAAATCTACTCAAAATATTCATTTTTATATTATATTATAAATTAAGAATTGTGGAAAAGGACTTTTGAAAAAGAAAGAATTTTGGAAAAGGAAATACATATCATAATAAAATAGGAATTGACTCATGCATTCTTTAAGACATCGGGAATGATTGAAAGCGATTTTGGACTTTCTAGCAACAGATAGAACGTATGAAGATTTAAATTTTACAACAATTATTTATTCTAACTTTGGTAAAAATAATAAAGAAAATGTGAGTCAATTATAAAACTCTCCGCAAGGAATATATTTAAAAGTAAAAATAATTTTTATAATCAGATATTGATTTATTAAACTAGATCAAAAAGGCTAATTTGGATTTAATAAGTTAAATTTAAAATATTTGCATGTTTATTCATTTAATTAAAGCAAAGTGAGATGACTTAATAACTTATATTAAAGAGGAATTAGTAATAGAAACATTTAATGCAAATCATTGGCTGAATTATAATGTCTTATCTTTTAATACAAGGGAAATCAAATAATTTTAAGCATTTATTATATTTCTTACTATTTTTCTGTGTAAAAACATGTAATAATAAAACATAAAAAAATATTTCAATCTTTTGTCATTCATTGTAACAAATTTTCATAAATTTATAAATATTTTATAATTTTTATACCCTTTTCTTTGAGTTGTATAGTCAATACTTTTAATTTACCACAAATAGGATTCATCTTAATATTTTTCTGTAAATTCTTGTATTGCTTTATTTATAGACACTTCAACAAATAAAACAAAAACTAAAAGTTTTCAGTAAATATTATTTTTCCTAAGTGTCGTATTTACAACCCTGTAGGAAGAGACAGGCGAAGCAATTATTTTACTTCCTATAATTAGTTTCATGCTGAAACAAAATTTAGAACTATCCTGAATTTTCTTGAATCTGTCACATTACCCCACACATGGCACATTTTCGTACGTGTCATATCGTATATGGTGGTCTTAACTAAAACTGTAGACATTGAACTAAATTTAAAAAAAAAATATTAGCTCTAATGCTTGTTATTTTTTTTTAACTAATGATCTGTTTCTTGTGTGGTTTTTCTTCTTCATACTTAAAACATTTGCAAATTTATCAAATTCTTCTGAAGTAATGACAGTTACTTTAGTATGTTCTTAACATTTTTCTCTTCAATAAGTATTTGATACATATATTCAATTTTAACACTGAATGATCTTTGGAAGTATGCATATATTTTTTGAAAAAATAAATAAATGTATATATAACTAGTATTTCGAAGATGAAAATAAGTAAATATACGTGAAATATATTTGTATTCATATGGTCTGGAGAAAATATCCTCCCTCTCCAGATCAATGTCAAAATTAAGAGAGTGGATTCTCTGGTGGGGCCTTCCATTGAAAGAGTTTAAAACAAAGTCACGCGTACTTTCACCTTCATGGTGCTCTGGTTTAACGAAAGATGCACCTTACTGACTTCAATTCGCATATCTAGCGGCAAAGCAAGCTTGGCTTGTTCAAGTGTCATAAGTAACAAATGTTGATAAAAAAAAAATTTTCTCTTATAAACAGCCACTGTTATAAATAGCCTGAAGCTGACGACATTTCGACAGACTAAATTCAGAAATTGCCCAACTCAAGGAACATAAATTAGAAAAGATTTTTTCTGCTGCCTTCCATTTTAACCCAAAACGTATTTGTGGTACTATCATATAATGTACGAATTGTCTACTGTAATTCAAAATACTTTTAAAAATATTCGAAGCTCAGGTTTTCTAATTCATCATCTTTGCGACTTACTCTTCACTTTAGAATTGTTATAAATGTATTTCCCGGGCTGTCCGTATTTCATACATCAAATAAGAAAGATAACCTCATTGCTGCGTAACTTATCTGATGTAAAGTTAATTAACAAGTTAACCTAAATTTTTTTTCTTCATGTCAAAATTTCTAAATGAAACATAGAACCACTATTGTAATTAACTGTACCCAAATGGTTTTTGAAAGTATGTGTTTTAACTTTCTGAAGTATTAATTAGTGATCATAAATGCTGAAAATTTTTTGTGTTTATTTTTAAAATAAAAAGAAATAAAAATAAGCACAACAAAGCTTTTAAGAGTTTCTTAATACGTTTTGAAGAAATAATGTGAGATGCGTAGTCCCCTATAGTGGTTATCGGTCATATGGTAAATAACCCCATATAACCGATAACCACTATAGGGGAGTGACTGTATCAAAAAAGATATTATTGCCCGCATATATAATGTAGTATTGATTCGAAAATTCCATTTGAATACTATGTAAATTAGGAAACTTTTGATGCAATCTCTGATGGTCATTTTCATTTTTGAATTGTAATTTTGTTCTTTCTTAAAACATAATGCCTTAAATATTTATATACTTTTTTTATCAGCTTTGCGAATTGACCAATTTCTAAAACTACAACTTTATAGGCCTTTAAATTCAAAACTAATTGGAAAATATGACATAATAAGCTAGAAAATATTATATCATAAACTTGTTTGCCTTTTCAGAAATTACAATACTGGCCATTAAAATTGCTACACCAGGAAGAAATGCAGATAACAAAATGATATTTATTGGACAAATATATTATACTAGAAATAACAAGTGATTAAATTTTCAAAAAATTTGGCTGGATATATAGATCCTGAGAAATCAGTACTCAGATTAACCACCTCTGGCAATAATAACAGCAGTTATACGCCTGGACATTGAGTCAAACAGAGATTGGATTGCATGTACAGGTACAGATGCCCATGCAGCTTCAACACGATGCCACAGTTCATCAACCGTAGTGGCTGGCGTTTGGTGACGAGCCAGTCGCTCGGCAACCATTGACCAAACGTTTTCTATTGGTGAAAGATCTGGAGAACGTGCTGGCAAGGGCAACAGCCTAACATGTTCCGTATCAAGGAAGGTCCATACAATACCGGAAACATGTGGTCGGGCATTATCCTGCTGAAACGTAGGGTTTCGCAGGGCTCGAATAAAGGATAGAGCCACGGGTCGTAACACACCAGAAATGTAACGTGCACTGTTCAAAGCACCGTCAATGCGAACAAGAGGTGACCGAGACGTGTATCCATTGGCACTACATACCATCACGCCAGGTGATGGGCCAGTATGACGATGACGAATGCACGCTGCCAGTGTGCGTTCACCACGATGCCGCCAAACACGGATGCGACCATCATGATGCTGTACACAGAACCTGGATTCATCTGAAAAGATGACGTCTCGCCATTCGTGTGCCCAGGTTCGTCGTTGATCACACCATTGAAGGCGCTCTTGTCTATGACGCAGCGTCAAGGGAAGCCGCAGCCATGGTCTCCGAGCTGAGAGTCCATGCTGCTGCAAACGTCGTCGAACTGTTCGTGCAGACACTTGTTGTCTTCCAAACGACCCCGTTTCTTGACTCACTGCTCATGACGCGGTTGCCCGATCCATTACGGCCATGCGGATAATATACCTGTCTTCTCGGCTGCTAGTGATAGGTTGCCGTTGAGATCCCGCATGGCGTTCCGTATTACCGTCCTGAATCCATCGATTCCATTTTCTGCTAACAGTCATTGGATCTCGACCGACGCGAGCAGCAATACTGCGATAAGATAAACCGCAATCCCAGTACGCTACAATTCCACCTTTATCAAAGTCAGAAACGGGCTGGTACGCATTTCTCCTTCTTACACGAGGCATCACAACAACTTTTCACCAGGCAACAACGTTCAAATGCAATTTGTGTATGAGTAACCGACTGAACAATTTCCTTATTTAAACACAATGTAGGTGTCGCTACTGGCGCCTGCTTTGTCTGAATGCGCTGAAAAGCTAATCATTTGCATATCACAACACCTTCTTCCTTTCGTATAAATGTCACGTCTGTAGCATGTCGCCTTCTTGGTGTAGCAATTGTAATGGCCAGTAGTGTACTTTTTAAAATATTTCTCTTGATCAACTTCACACACACACAAGACCCATAAGAAAAAAAATTTTCTCATGAAATCTCCTTTATAACAGAGATATTATAAACATAAAATCCGACATTTTTTTATAGGATACTTAGAAAAATTGCATTTTAGCTCTTTTTCTAGTACAATTGTGCGCCACAAGGGAATTCCATGTATTGAATTCATCACTCTAAATATTTTGAATCAAAAAATAAAGGTAAAACTTATTTTAACCTAAAATAGCTTCAGCACATCCTGGATACAATTTTTAAAAAATTTTATTTAAAAATTAATTTTAGATTCAGGTTTTAAGATGAACTTATTTCATTGCTCCTCTGATTTTAACATTTCTGTAAGAAATCTTTAGTCAAAGAACATTGATGGAAAACTTGAAAATTATAGATATTTGAATGTATCATTGAAAATATTTTACAGATACTTAAATATCACCTATTTTTTAAGAAAATTTTCTTAATCTATCAATCAAAATAATTAAGTTGTGTACAAAATTTCAATTTTTCAGGCTCTTAATATCTGGAAACAAGACAAAACCTAACAGAAATGTAAGAAGAAATTCTAAACCAAATTTCAGCTTTTCAGGCTTTTAATATCTGGAAACAAGAAATGAACTTTTTCATCCGAAGTCAGATTTAAAATCACTTAAAAGCTGATTTTTAAAACGCAAAATTCTTTTATTTTTACATTTTACAATAAGGCGTACATCATGCCAAATTTCTAGTCGTTCAATCTTAATCAAAATAACTAATAATCAATTTTAAAAAATTGACTTCACATGTTTGATAAAAATTTTATTTTAACCATATTTATTACATTTAATTTAATGTAAAATTTTCAGTAGCTTTTTAAAAGCTCAATCATGCAAAAATAACCTTCAAAATGTGTTTTTTCTGTAAGTTAACCATTTCAATAAAAATAGCTGCTCTTAAAACATTATATTTCAAAAAAATAGTAAATTTCTTTCGCATATTCTTATTTTCACTTAATTTATAATAAATGCTTACATTGTCAGATAAATATGCCTTTACTTAAGTAAACTGGAAGAAAATTATATAATACATGAAAAGTAAATGTGAAAGAAACTAATAATACACACATATCAAGCATAAGAAATGGTCAATTTTGCATCATTTTATTATTACCAAAAGTGCGCAAGGTAATGAAAACAATTTCATAACTCTATAAAAGTAAGCAAAGGATTTATATCTTAAGAGACCCATAAAAAATGAATTTTTTTTTTCGGGGGGGCGAATTTACTCTATCCAAAAGAGCTCTTTTAAAATTGTTATTTCCCTCTAAAGTTTTTAAGCTCGCTTTGTGTCAGTCTCCCTTTTTAAAAAGCGAATTTTTATTTCGGCCATTTTTCTGCGGAAGAAACGCTTTTTAAAGATCCGGATTTTTCTCCCTTCTCTATGAAATCACTTTTATTTCGTTTCGAATAAAAGTTTAAAGACCCAGTTCAAGGTGAAATCAACGACCATTTCTTATACTAGAATGAATAGGGGCGTCGTTTTCATTGGCCTGTGTAAGACTTAACTTCTTTTCTTTATCATAGGCTTAAATTTTTACTTTTTTTTATTTTATTATCTGAAAAGTTAGAAAAAGAGTATAGGATAAAAGCAATAGATATTTTTTCTCTTTATTTGATTCTAAAATGATATATATTTATAGCTTATATACATTGCTTTTAAAAATAATTATATTGTGATATTCTTTCCAATAAACATACAGTATCTACATTTCTTTTAATATTTGATTTAATAAGGAAACTACATTTTGTTTTTAAAGTATTAACATTCTCTTAAATATTATCATAAATTTTTTTCCATACATATTAAATTGCAAGATGTGCAATAAAAAATTGTTTTTATTACGTCATAGTATAATCACTGAATACTAGCTTATAATTAATATACTCAATTTAAGGAATAATTGTATAGTACATTAATTGTATATAAAATTAATACAAATAACCAATGTAATATTGTGTTTGCATTCATTACAGTGTTATAATGAAAAACATTTTAATTATACCAATGACATACATGCATGACATAGTAAAATTTAAATGAAGAATTCGAGAAACTTGAGTTAGAGATAATGTTTTGAAAGTATTTCACAATTTTCTTTAACAAGTAGTTCCATATTTATCATTTAAAAGTCCTCTGAAACAATACATTTTGGCAAGTTTTCTCAAAATAAAATAAAATAATATAAATATACTTAATTCTTCAACAATTAATGCATAATTTTATAATATTGAATTCATTCAACTGCTTTTTCTAGTGATTTTTCACTAACAATAAATACGAATGTCGTCAATAATTCTTGTACATAGTTATCCTGATACACGAATATTAAGAAAATATACCAATATGCCTTATATTTTAAGTATATATCCATACTTTTGAAATTAGTATCCAACCTACAACATAGTTTTAATAAATCCAAAAAAAAAATCCAAACATTTCTGCTACATTTAATCATTGATACATGACCACGTGATTTCATCAAGATTTTAATATTTTTACCATCATCTTTCAGTGATAAAATGTTAACAAACATTCTGAAGTTTATTAATGCTGTAAAACACGCTTGAATTTATTAAATTTCTGTTGTACTTTAGTAATCGTACTAAATTTTATCTTTGTATAACACAGGTGCCGTATAATTCAAGGTTCCAAATTCTGAATTTTTTTGACGATAAGGAAATGTTGCCATGATGACGTATTGTGACGTACGCGGTGGCGTAAATACTAGGGTTGCCAAAACAGAATTTACTGGATAATTTTTATAGGTCTACATATTTATGGCGTATTAAAAACCAGGTTGCCAGATACATATGAAAATCCGCCAAAAAAAATCGCTAAACTCAAAATTTGGCATCCTGGAATATAAGCAACTTGCAGCCTTTGTACTGTTAAATTCTAACAGAACAGACAAGAAACTAAACATCTTCTATGGCATATGATTCCAAAGATTAAATTATGATTTAAAAAGAGCCAAAACTGTGGGAATATAAACTAATGTAATTAAAATTATCTCACTTTGATAAAAGCATGTAATATTAAAATATAGCAATATTTAATATACATACTAAATGTTTCTATATAATAAATAATATGGTATAAATGAAATGTAAAATTGTATTGTAAAATGTATAAAAAATTATCATTTAATTGTTTTACTCTTTTACTAACCAAAAGCAGAATTTATATTCAATATGAAAACATTTACTTGGGTTCTTAATAGCAGTTCGTAGGAATGTAGTTTCTTGCCTAATGTAGCGAAATGGTTACCTAGGGTACTATATTAAATTGACTTCTCTGAATAAATGCTAAAACCTACCTCGAGAACATAAGCTACAAGCAGCCAATATTGGTAATCGCAAAGTTAGCTGGTAAATCAAGATTTCTAACTATACTTACATTTATATATAAAACATTTGTTTTATGAAAAAAAGAAACTGTAAAAACATAATTTGTTAGTGAAAACTTTTCCTCCCAATTGTTTAGAACAAGGCAAAAATGAAACAACTTTTATTTTAACATTGAAGGTAAAACCAAATTTTTTAATTCTAATATAGTATCTCAGGTTACTGGCGAAAGTCTTGTAATACTTCTAAGATAATTTCAATAAATGATAATTTCATCGGAAGATCAATTAAATTTTTTTCACTGCATAATACCATGTTTGGAGAAAAAAAAATTTACAATATCTTTCTCAGCAAAAGAAAATTTAAAAAAAAAACCTTTATTGTTTATAAACAAGCGTAGAGAATTAAAGTCTGTTACATTTTTAGAAATAAAATTATGACATTTATCTGCTGATATTTAATATGCATTCTCATTAATAATTAAATTACTTTTTCGGAATTTCTTAGTACATTTTGCAAAAATGCATTTATATTGCAAATTTTTATGGAGATAAAACATTAAAATAACTAGGTCACAAGAATAAGAAATTTTGGAAGCCCTGAAGCAAACCTTATTTATGAATCTCAATGGTTAAATCTCTTGTAAAGCTGAATCAAACCCCATGGCAAATGTAAGAAAAAATAAGGAATGCTTTCTGGTCAATTGAAACTTATTTATTACTCTCCGTGGTTCCATTTTATTAAAAGTCCTTTTAATTTCTCCAGAGAAATAAACTATAATTGGTAAACCATTGACAAATAATTAATAGTATCCAAGCATTCAATTTTTTCGTGTATCTTTGTATTTAAATCGTTTCTCTTAGTTGTTCCATGAAAAGTTGATTCATTAATAAGCTTTTAAAAAATACTTTTTTACTAGTGTGAGCCAGAGTTTGATTTTTTTTTATGTTAGAAACAACACGCCTTTTCGTTATTTCACTTAAAACTGTAACTACATCTAAATATAATAATTAATACGATAGTTTTACTAAAAAAATAGGAATTTTTTTTTCCCATTTCCGCAGAATATGATTAATAGTGCTTAAATAAAACTTTCATCTAATGAATCTTAAGTAAAGTAAATATTTTTTAAAATCACAATTCGTCGTGACATGGAAAAAAATTTCCTGATATTTTTGATGCTTTTAAAATATTGAATTACTTAGATGATTATATAAAATTGAATAAAATATATATATATATATATATATATATATATATATATATATTATTATAATTATTATATTTATATATATATATATAATAATTTATTCTTTAATAATCAAAAATAACTCAATGATTTAAATAACAAATATATTTTTGATATCTTGAAAATAAATTAAAAAATGTATTAAGCATCAGTGAAGAATTATTTATTATACAATTGTTATAAAAAATATTTACTGTACTGAGATAAAAACCCGTTTCTTACAGTATTGTATATTAACTTACAGTATTGTATATTAACTTACAGTATTGTATATTAACTTACAGTATTGTATATTAACTTTTACAGTATTGTATATTAACTTTCACTAATAATTAATGTATTTGTTAATGTAATTTTAAGACAATAAAAATTTTAAATGTGTTAATTTTCATCTACAATATGCATCCGTTGAAATTTTCCTTTTCCCTTTCAAACTGGTTCTTATAGGTATATTTATAAAAACATTTTTACTAGTTTTGACTGAAATTTGATGTTTTCTATCAATAATGAACAATAAACTAATAATTTCTACTATGATCAAGAACAATAGATTAGCTACTGAATTAGCAAGATAGTATTTTCGACTTTAAAATTAGAAGTAAAATTCGAGTTAATTATTATAAAAAGTTTTAATAAGTTTTATATTCTTCATTTTGTTCTGAAATTGTTGTCAGCTGTTTGAAAAATTTTGAACTATGAGATTTCTTCTAAATTATTTTTTTTTAAAAAAAAAAAAGTTTAATACAGCTATTAAAAACAACAGAAAACTTATGATTTCCTAATATTTTAATAAGATTTCTTGTATTTATTTTAAAAATTAATTTCTTATGCTAAACTTGGATTATTCCTATTCCCTATCTCTAATGTTTTATTGCTTCGAAAATTAGCAGCCACATTAAAATCATTTGCTTCAAACAGGGTAGATATTACAATTTCACTAACTATTATTGATTTCTGTAAACATTTTTATAGGAATACTTTTGAACTTATGTTTCGCTCCATCACTCTTGATATATAGATTAATACTGATACACTTAATTTCACTTTATCCAAAAACATTGCAATTTTATATGAAAAAATACTTTTCAAGATAAAAAATCTTTGAACTCTTTTTATGAACTACTCTTTTCCTCATCTTCCATGCGCAAATATTTGGGAGTAGAAAAAGTAGAGATAGATTTACTGGCTAGTAGCTAGCGACTTTCTTGCGATCAAAAGGATTGAGCTCACTCAGGAGGATTTTGACTCCTCTTTCTTCTTTAAAAAAAAATGAAGTGTCTTTTAGAGCTTATTGAAATAAGGAAAATCATTCCTTCTTACACTTTTATATTTCCTATCGAAGAAAATGTTTGTTCAAAAAATATAAAATATATCTGTATTCAAATTTAATGTAGTGTGTGTGTGTGTGTGTGTGCGTGCGTGCGTGTGCGTGTGTGTGTGTGTGAGTGCGTGAGTGTGTGTGTGTGTGTGTGAGTGTGCGTGTGTGTGTGTGTGCGTGTGTGTGTGTGTGTGTGTGTGTGTGTGTGTGTGTGTGTGTGTGTGTGTGTGTGTGTGTGTGCGTGCGTGCGTGTGCGTGTGTGTGTGTGTGACAAAATATAAAATTTACATAGCCACGTCAAACAAAATTAGGCATAATTTCTTTACTATTTATGTGCACAGACATAAAATTTTCCCCGTAGAAAGAAAAGTAAAATAGAAGTTTATTTTTTATGGCGAACTTTAAAGGATAAGCTTTCTTATCGAAACGAAATTTACTCTGCTAAATCTTAAGTAACTTGTTTTACTCTTTTATTATGTAAATAATTTTTCTGAAACATTTAAGGCTTTGCAAGGTAAGAGTTTCAGAAAAATTATGATAACTGAAAATGTGTGGGAAAAAAACTTCACTGTATATTTAAAAAACATATTTTATGTTTTAAAAAAATACACTGTATGTTTCAAAACAACACAATGTAAGTCTTAAAACAATATAATGTATGTTTCAAAAATTACTCTGAATGATTCAAGATAATACACTGAATGGGTTAAGAAAATACGCTGTATGTTTCAAAAAAAATTAATGTGTATTTCAAGAAAAGAAATGTATGTTTAAAAAAAATTACACCTTACATTTAAAAAATACCTTATATTTTTCAAAAAAGGACACTGTATGTTTCAAAATAAGGCACAGTGTGTTTCAAAATAAGACACTGTGTATCAAAATAAGATACTGTGTGTTTCAAAAAATACATTGTGTTTCAAAAAAATACATTGTGTTTCAAAAAAAAATACACAGCGTTTCAAAAATATACTATGTTCTAAAAAATAAATTTTATTTTTTTTAAAAAAAACACTATTTGCTTTAATTTTGAACAAGATTGAAAATGAATGGAAAATAAAGAAAAGTAATACCCTAATATTTATTCCCCAAACTCGCTCTAGATAAATCATTAGAATCATATGCTGCGGGGTGAATGTTCCCTGGCTCCAACCAATTACAATAAAACAAGGGGAGATGGATGCTGAGCTTCTTGCCGTTGTTACTTATCTCCCTTGTGTGGGAAAGCCAACACCAGGTCCAAAAAGCTGCGAACCTCCAGATCCCCATAGATCAGATCCTACTCACCCCAAATCTGTCTCCAGTAAGCCCCAAAACAAAATGCAATTAGTCCATCTGGCTTGGGGTAGCTTAGAACTTTTTTTATGGAGAGGAACCACGAGGTTGTGCTGAATTTCTACTCTGTACGTGCTCATTTGTCGGCGAAGGTACTTGGGAACTTTACAAGTCCCTTGCTACACGACGCTGAATACGTACCTCTTGCAAACAATTCCATACTGGATGTTTAAAATAGCCTCCTTACAAAAACTTTCTCCTGTTAGGTTCAGCTGTTAAGCTATTCCTAATTATAATTGTGGATGTTGTGTAGCATTCACAGATTGTGTCCCGTAATGAGGCTAAATGATGCTACAAGCATACTTTAATCTAAAAATTTATTTGAGAAGAAACCCTTTATCGCCCAGATATTCCATCACTTAGCTGATATGTAACAGATTTGCGTTCATCTTTGGAAACTGATTTGTGTTATTTTCAATTGTTTTCCTCAGAAGTAATGAAAGATTCAGAAGAGTAACATATCGTTTTGTTGGTAATTGTTATTAGATATCCTTTAGAACGTTACATTTCTGTTTTTCACTGAGAGGAAATGTCTTGTTTGAACAAGATTGTTTCCTACTACAATTTTAATGCATCACCAAATCTCGATTTTATGATATGTAAAATTTATTTCAGCGAAATGTTTCCAAATTAAGAGCAGTTTTCAAATTTTTGGCCTGAGGGACTTCTCGATCTAAATATTTTAGACTTTTGTTTGTTTTTTAATTATTTACTATTAGCTGAGATTTCAAATTCAATTTATAAATAAAATCGAACTCATACTTTAAGGACCGTAGTAGCCTAGTGGTTAGGGCATCAGCTTTCCATCCGCAAAAATAGGAATCGATTCCCAATGCCGCCAATAGTCATTTTTTACTTTCCTTAATGCACAAATTACATATGCAGCAGTGCTGTTCTTTTCCTATTCATAAAAATTCTAATAATATGTTCTACAGAAATCAAAATTTCACTCTTGTATCAGATTGATTAATATAAAACTTCCTATCAATTTCTTAACATTTATGAAAAAATAAAGAATGTTATTTATAAAACTACATATTAAAATTTTAAGCAATCTCAATTATAAACAAAGTATTAGGTATAAAAATTTTCAAAATCCAGTGTATTCCTTAAAGATATGGATAAGAAAATAATCCTTACAAAACGAAATCTGGATAATTTAAAATTCGGTTGCTGCAAATTCTTCGTATGATTTTTTTTTTTTTTTTTACTTTTTTTAAGGAATAAAAAAAATTTTAAGTTTCCTCTATTCCCTATTAAACAGAAATATACATATTATGAAAAGCTTATCCTGAGTTACTTCGACAAAAACACTCTTAAAGACTTTAAAACTTTCATCCGCCAAAAACAAATCATATTGTAAAGAATAAAAATAAACTTTCTTAACTAATTTTTATCGTTAAACACATATTTAAGAAAAGGGATTTTTAAACTTCTGTAATTATTTGACGCTTTCTTAAGAAAAGAAAAAAATTATTAATTTAAAATTAGTATCACAAAACAATTAATCTAATTTTTACGTAGTTTTGAAACTAGACTACATTTGTTTTGTAGTTGTGTGTGCTTAATGATCTTTCTCTATTTAAAAGAACTAGTTCCCCTAAAAACTACAATTTTAAATGGATTCTTAGTCATTACAGTATCTTCTTCCAATTGGGAATTGAATTCATGAACACTTGAATTGCAGGACCGAGAATTAACCATTTAACTACCAGCTCACCGCCAAAGACTAAAGATTGAAAAAATAAATATGATTTTTTTCATTTCCTTCCAACAATCGTTATAGTTAACAAAGAAGAAAAAATATTTTTGTCAACTGAAATACGCGAGAGTAAAATTATTTATATTCTCTTTCAAACTCGATTAAGAATATTTTGAAGTATTTAAGTCATTTTGATCCTCAAATTAAATATAAATTCAAATTTCAGAAAAATTAAAAAAATAAAGATTATAAAACACATTTCTAAAAATCATAATTTTCCATTGCTCAATAAATCAACTGCTAGTATTTTAAATATTGTTTTCTAAAAAATTTTCTTTGTCATATTCTATTCCCTTGTATTTTTCCTCACTCAATAAAATTATATTTTTGTAAGACTTTTATTCTAATTTATATTGATGTACATATTTTCCATTAAGTTTATAAACTCCAAATTCTTTCATTCGTCTTTTTCTAAAAGAAAGTAGATGACATTTTATGACATCATCTTATTCAGTTCCTACAATCCACAAAGTTGGGTAGAAAAATATTTTAAGTTACTTAAGATTTACCATTTATCAGTCTTATCTTAAGACCTACTGATTTATGAAAGTATTTTCTGTTCTAATCCTTAAGTTGTAGTATTCTAAGCCTCTCATATTTTCCGGAAGAGAATAATATTTGCTGTAAAATACTAAGAAATATATAAAGCAGTTCATAAAATGTTTTTTAAAAAATGTAAAGAGTCTAGAAGAAATTAAATCAGTTATTTTAAATAAAAAAAATTCATAACTGTTACTGCGTGATAGAATTTCACAAAATGAGAAGTTAATAAAAAAATAAATAAGTGTTTATAAACTTAATCTCATTTCTATTTTGTGAATCTATTAAAATTCTATCAAGAAATTGGATAGTTTTCTTGTTTCTTGATAAAATTTTGTCTTGTCATATCAATTTATTTATCACTTCATAATTTTATTAGCTAGATCGAGAAGAATTAAAGTGACACGGAATCTAGGATATTCCGGTACATTCTCGAACCACAGATAAAAAAATCAAATGAAATATAATTTTTAGAACCACATTTTTTTTTATCTTGTTGATAAAAGACCAAAATTAAGGGATTTCTCATTATCCTAAGTCTTATATGCTGATATTTCATATTCCTATTTAATTTATTCATTCTTACATCCAACGGTTGTTATAGAATGAAAACTGGTAAGTAAATAAAAATAGTTTAAGGGTTGGCCTCTTCATCTGATTTCGATTAAAATATTTTGGGTGATTGCGAAAGGAAATCTCTAGCCAATTTTCAAATTTATTGGGTAGCGACTTCCTTTCGCAAATAGACATGCGCATTGGCTGGCGATTGCGTGTAGTGCATTGAAACAAGCATACACTTTCCTGTGTTTCCCTACGCCTTTCATTACTGTTTTTCTCTGGTAATTCGAAAAAAATGAAGCCTAATGGTCAGAAATAATGAAACGAATACAATTTTCCAAAAACATTTTATATCACTCAAATAAATTAATTCCCTTATGAATCAATTAATTCACTATAATGAATCAGTCAAATTGATTAAATTACTTAAGTTAAGCAAACAGAATTCAAACTAATTAATGCTTCTTAAATCAAAAGAATTTGTAGCTCCTTGAAATTGGATGTGAACATAAAAGAAGCAAATTAAATCAGAATGTTGATTTCGTAATTGGATTATGGTTCAAAAGTACAAAGAAACTGTAAATGAGTGCATGATGGAATACATCTTTGGCCATTACAAAAAGTTTATTATGCATTCACTCTTATAGATTCATTAGATGCTTTAAAAAAGCTCATTTGTTATGGGATATAAATGCTCAAATGCACAATAAGCAAACATTATTATAACTGTATTATAATAATAGTCTATTGAGCAAAACCCCCGTTTAATTTTCGAAAAACAAATTTTAAAAAAAAATATCAAGAAGTATATAAGGAATTCATAGGTGGGATGTTTCTAATCTTATTTTTTAATCAGGGAACTAAGCTACTAAGGCAAATTTTACCTTTCATTTAATTCAATTCATGACCTGGAAACAAGGATGTGTGGTTCTTCGTCACTGCTCTTGGTTGTACTTCCATACCTTTCCCATAGATAATTTACTCGGTCAAAGAAGAGCGAGTGCATGTAAATGATAGATTTTCGAGAACTAGATACTATTTGGATAAAAAAAGTACTTTTTGTGAATAATATTTGTAAGAAGATATGGTAGAAAAGGATATACATTTGTTTATAAAAAAAACTGCTGCAGGTAGATAAGCATAAGTATTTTTTACATTTTCCATAACTTTTAATTGTAGATTTTAACGCAATAGTCACTTATTTTTATTCGTAAGAAAGGTTTCAAAAATAAGTTGTGCGGCAGAAAATATTTAAATATAAGGCAAAAATTAGCCAAGTTAATATAATATGACATACGTAGTAGCTTAAAAAATAATAAATTATTTAAAACAGAAAATCTAAAATGTGTGTTGTGAAAAAAATTAGCATGTAAAGACGTTACAATACAATAACACAGCATCTGCCTATCATATTTGATTGTCAAATGTGTAATTATTAGAATTTGACTTCAATTCTTAAAATATGCAGAGAAAAAAAATACAATTCAATTTCGGATATACTTTTGCTATAAATTCGCCCAAAATTATAGAAAATAATTCATTAACATATTTATTTCGCATTCATTGAAATTATCTTCCCAACTCATTTTAAACATGGTTTTGAGACAGATTTAGTGCTCATCAGTCACGAAAGAGTACAGTTCCCCATAGATATTCCTACATAACTTTGGCAGAATATCACAACTTTTTTTTAATTTATTTATTTCAAAAAACTTCGGAATTACTTCATAGCATAGTCAGCCTCACTGTCTAAAAAAATATCTTCGACAAAAATAGAAAGTGAAAAAAAATTGATAAAATCAAAAGTGATTAATTGCTATTTTCAAGGTTACTTCAGGTATTATGCAGACATGCTACTCGGTCTATTATGATTTATATCTCAATAGTGTGTCTTCTGTATTCGGCATTATCAAAAAAATGAATTTACATAGAAAATCAAATTCCCAAATTCTTATGCTGCGTACTTAGTCCATGAAAACAGGTTCAATATTATTAAAAAGAGATTAGCTAACATATATCTTTAAATTCCTTTTTCTTATATCACTTGTGGAAGTGGGATAGCATTTTAATTATGAGCAATCCATAATCGAAATACTATCAAGTGATAAGCATAACACATTAAAATTGAATTACTTATTAAACTCTTGCCTATAACTCAAAAACTTTAAATAATTATACTAAAATTCGTGTCAAATATATAAGAACTATAACGATATCAATTTCATCCTTTGGCAAATTTCTCAATGAAGACCAAATATTTTAATATGTAGTGCTTTTGATTCTTACATGTGTTCAATAGGTTATCATAGCTTATAAGGTATTCCACATTGTAAATGAAACTCTTAACTTTGACATTATTTCATAAACATGTTTACCATCACATTTAATAAATAATAATTTATCAACCAAATCTCTTTTTCTTGACATGATAGAATTATATACATTTTGTATACTTTAATTAACTCTGAGCAATTATGCAATGCATAAAATATGCATGGATCATGGATATATATATATGTGTGTGTGTGTGTGTGTGTGTGTGTGTGTGTGTGTGTGTGTGTGTGTGTGTGTGTGTGTGTGTGTGTGTGTGTGTGTGTGTGTGTGTGTGTGTGTGTGTGTGTGTGTGTGTGTGTGTGTGTGTGTGTGTGTGTGTGTGTGTGTGTGTGTGTGTGTGTGTGTGTGTGTGTGTGTGTGTGTGTGTGTGTGTGTGTGTGTGTGTGTGTGTGTGTGTGTGTGTGTGTGTGTGTGTGTGTGTGTGTGTGTGTGTGTGTGTGTGTGTGTGTGTGTGTGTGTGTGTGTGTGTGTGTGTGTGTGTGTGTGTGTGTGTGTGTGTGTGTGTGTGTGTGTGTGTGTGTGTGTGTGTGTGTGTGTGTGTGTGTGTGTGTGTGTGTGTGTGTGTGTGTGTGTGTGTGTGTGTGTGTGTGTGTGTGTGTGTGTGTGTGTGTGTGTGTGTGTGTGTGTGTGTGTGTGTGTGTGTGTGTGTGTGTGTGTGTGTGTGTGTGTGTGTGTTTGTGTGTGTGTTTTTGTGTGTGTGTGTGTGTGTGTGTGTGTGTGTGTGTGTGTGTGTGTGTGTGTGTGTGTTAGTGTTAGTTATAACGTTTCTTTCCGTTTGAATTTTTGATATGTAATTCACTGTTAAAAAAATAAAAGCCATATATTCAAAAAAATCTATATTAAAAATCAATTCTTAGAATTTAAAATATTCAAAATGCAATCATATAATTTTGATAACTTTACAAATTTAAACCTTTATTAACTATTAAATAATTTATTTACTTTTAATCAGTTGCTTTATTCATTTGTTGAAAAATAGTTTGTTCGTAATAAAAATCGGTAACTAATAAATAATACGGAATAAGCAACTGCTTGCTAATTTAGATAATAAGAATACATTGCTGAAATAGATGCCTATGTTCCAGGTTAGGATTAAAAGTGTTATTTCTTCATTTTTTCCACTTCTAGTTTTATTTTTTTAACATTGTCCTTTACTTAAAGATGCCAAATCTATTACGCAAATAATACTATCAACGCAAATATGACATCCTATAAGAAGCTATGTATAGTTCGTATGCGAAGCTAAGCTGTATTAATCAAATTATAAATACGTTCTGAATTTCTTCTTCATAAATATTACTAACATTCCTTTAGAATATATCTTTTCATTCTATATTGTACCACTTTTTTAGCATATGCAATTTGACTAGATACCATTTTCGCTAAACTACTCACTATTAATACGTGATAATAACTTCATTCAAGCCTTATAGTTTAAAGTCTGTTTTAAATAACTACAGACATCCACACTCGAGATAGGATTCGAATCCACGAACTGTTAAACTGAAAACCAGAGAGTTGTCCGTTAACAACTAGTTGATTGACTAAATGCTGAATGTTGTTTGGTACTTCCAAAGTGGATTTTTTAAAGGATCAATATACTCATTTAACAATTAGTACTTAAAGTTAGTATGTTCATCTTTTGATTTCTAGTAGAATTCTGTAAATTCATTTTATTACTAGTAGTTCAGTAGTCAAAGTTCACTCTGTTCATTTTACTAATTTGGTGACTAGAAAGTAGTTCTTAAAATTTTTGTTCTGAATGTGCATCAGTGTGTGTTGATAATCCAGCTATACTTCTCTTATAAGAATTATATTTTATAAGTGAAGTATGATTGGATAATCTACTTTGTAGATAATCCAACTATACTTAAACATAGCTTGGCCATTGTGTTGCTGTTCTGATGCCTTTCTATACTAGAGCTCCAGTGGCTCAGTAGCTTCACGCCGCTTCCCGTAAGTTCAGAAACGTGAAGCATCATTTGCCGCGGGCAGTAGTTGGGAGGGTGACCACGCCGTACTCTAGATTACTGGAGCTCCGTGGGTTAAGGACATGTTCACGTTAATATATGACGTCCAAAGTCCTTCTGCTGGCGTGGTGTGGGTGTGGAGAGAAGGGTGCCAGCTCAAATGTGACCTCGTCACCTGACCGTGGCTCAAAATTACAAGGCACTTGGTGATGGGCAAGTATTCTAAACTCGTTAACCTAAAGGTACAGTCCGAAGCTCGCCTGCACTGCTATGTATGCCTTTTTATACTGATTAGCAGCAAATTCATAGTCTATGTCAGCTAATTCCCAATTTTACATGGGCTGTCAAATAATTCCCAATTTTACATGGGCTGTTGAGTAACCTTGTTCAACTGCTCTATTCCAGTATATAAGCACCCGAACATATGTTCATTCTTGTGAATTATGTCCAAATCTCCTATATCTAAAATGAAAGCCGCATTACGATGAGCAACTTCACATCATAATTCAGACAAGAACCGTATATTTTAGGACAGCTTCAGTAATTCTTCCTTCTTTGTAATCAATATATGCTTGCATTAAATTTGTGCCCATCTTCATCTTCCAGCAACACCTTTAAGTAATTCAACCGAAGTAGAGACGAATGAACAGTTTCAATTAAACAATAGCATGCATCATTGTAAGATTCAAAAATGCAAGGACATGTCCAGATTGAGAGGCCATTGTATATCCTTTTATAATGCTTCTACGCCAAAGCTACTGTTGTACATGTAACAAAGTTGCAAATGACCAGCAACCCAATCCTTATTGGCAGTATAAGAAAAATATTTGAATTCTTTGTTGTAATCGTTTGGTACTCCTTATCCCTGCACGTTCATTAGGCATAGTCAACTTTGCCCAACAATATTATTCTTCTCTGCAGCCTTAGCAATATATTTAAAAACAGTTTCATTATTTTTCTTGGCAACAATTCCTCCTTCCAAATACATTTTTTCAAGAAAAGACATATCATTGCCATTCCCATCATCAGCAGTTTGAAGGAAATAGTTTAAAGCTTGAGAATCTTATTCATTTCCTCGTTCACCTTGATAATGTAATTGAGAAAGGCCAATTTGAGCTTGAATATCACCTTTATCAACTAAAAATTAATAATACTGAATTAAATCCATATCTAACATTTGTGAAGCAATTCCAAAATTTTCAATTTCATCATAGATTATCTACATTTGTTTGGCAAACAAAGTAGATAATCCATTGTTGGATTACCTACTTTGTTAAAATATATACTAATTCAGACATACTTCACTTTTCTACGTCTGAAATGCTTCTTTTCTTTCGATGGATAAGTAAAATGTAATATAGTTTACTTCCCTCGCATTAAAAATACTCATTTATTCATAGGATTATGGAAGTGTTTTCCTATATTTTAGTTATCATTTAAAAGCGAAAATCTCTAATGTGTTTGTAATTTAGCACATCGAGAAGTTAATTGTGTTCAACAATTCCACAATTGAATAAATTATTCATATTATTCCAAATATAAATTTATGAGTACGTTCCACGCAAAATGTCAATTTCATAAAGTGTTTTCAAACCATGATAACTACTTGAAAAAGTTTCGTACGGTTTTTTTTTCTTGAAACAATTGATTATTTTCTGATGCATACGGAAGGGTGATTAGAAGGGAGAAATCCGCGTACTAATTCTTAATTGCTCCAAAATATGCTAGATTTCAATATCAACACGGCTCAACTAATTATAAAAAATTCAAACGACTTACGATTCTCCAATCACAACGTAATCCAAGTTTCTCAATCATAAAAGAAAAAACTGGTAGATAGAGATGATTAAATACAAAAGTGAAGGAAGAATTCATGAAAATGAGTTTGCAAAAAAAGATACTTTTTCAAGATTTTAGTTTGAAAACTAAAATTATCATTGTTTCTACGAGACCATATTAGGGACCACAAACTTGTAAAAATCGGGAGTGTTCGCGAATTAGAGCAGTGTAAAAACAATATAGTCTTCTTAATTTTAATTCCCAAAGTTTTAAGTGATGTTATTTGATGAAAAATGAGAAAGTGCAAGACTATAAAAAAATAAACAAGTCCCATATTTATTTTTGTCTAATATATTATAATTTAAGTTTATACATAGATAAGCTATGATTATCACTTAATAGATTAGTGTGGAAAATTCTAAGTTTATAATATTGAATTACAGTTTTAAGTTTACGAGAGGAAAAAATTGTGTACAATTCAAAAATTTTCATAAAAAATTTTGAAACAATCGGTTTTCTTGTTTTATTTTATTTTGATACCATTCAAATTTATATGATTTGGTAAATCTGGGAAAAATAATTAGAAAATAAATTTATAATTCTATATCTCATTCTTACTCCTAGGATTTTTTTTAGTGCTGCCATCTATCGTGTGATTTGAACAGCAAAATCATTACTTTATATTTAAAACAAATTATGAATTTAACGATTACTAGTTATAAATTTATATCTACAATTTTATTTTTTGTAATTTATTCAAATAAATGTTTTAAAAAATCAAAAAATCAAGTAATACTTGATTAAATATGGGAAGAATATTTACAGATAATATTGAATAAATATATTCTGAATATAAGATTGTAACTAGTTATTAGAATATTTAAGAGCATATTCTTAAGCAAAATGTTATGAAAAAAACATTAAATATGTTAGAAATAAAACTTAAAATAATCAGTATATAATTTAACATTTTTTTTGTGTTATTGACATATTTTACAATTAAGAAAACCTCAACAGTACTGGCACTAATTTGTCACGAGGAAAATTTTTTTTAAAAAATTTAGAATATTACATTATACTATATGGTCAAATTTGTAATGAAAAATTATTTAATAGTAAAAAATATATTTAAATTAGCAAACACCTAATGTAGGAAAAACATCCTTCAATTTCAATGTATGTAGTTTTGAGAGAAGAATTATTAATTTACTCATGAGAAAAATAATGATTGCAACTACGAATTATGTATATTCTTGTTCACTTTCTTTTACCTAAAATGAATTTGCTTTATCTTTTATTATAATTGTAAATCCATTAACTTTTTATATTTTTATTGGTTGCAAAATAACTGAATAATTTTTCGGTAAGATTATTTTAAAGTGAATGAATTTTTGTTGAATTGCCATAGATAAGATATATTCAGAGCTCTATAATACCATTTTAAAAATCATAAACCGCATTAATATAGAATGCGACAAAAAGTTTTAAGTGTTCAACCAAAATTACAAAACAAAGACGTTTCATTATAAATTTGAAAACATTAAAATGTGCAAGTAATTTTTTTTTTTTAAATAATAATAGTTTAATGGAGAATGTAAGGAAATACTCACAAAACTTAATGCTGAAACATTTCTTCCTGTGAGTTTCTCTTTATAGGGATTGATAAAAATCACTTTATGTTGAATAGTTTTATGAACTATTATCAGCTGTTTATTTAAACATTAGCATAAGTTTCGACTTTTTGAAAAGTTGATTTTAGATAAAATGATGAGTTTCATTTCATCACAAATTACGACACGTGTGACAGATATGTAACATAACTCACACAAATTAAAGAAATTCTTCACAACCTAATAGGTATTATTCAGGAAAAGCCTTTCACGTATTATCCGCATTGTTGACTCCATACATATTTTTGATGTTGTGAGGAGGATGCTGGAATTTTCTAAAACAAATATTGAAGGCATGAAAGCTGTTGTAATAAGGATTTTTCTCAGTGTTATGCTAAACTAAAGGTTTTGAACCTAAGTATGAGAAAACATCAATATAAATAATTTTGTTATATAAATAAAAAAAAATCCTCCTCTTCCAGAAGAAACTAGTTAAACACTGTAAAAATTACTTACACTTAAATTTTCTCTAAGTACTTATATTTGCTTTTAGGAGTAATTTTTAACTTAGACAAGAAAAGAAAACTTTTATTTTATTCTTAGCTGTATAAAACTCACACACACACATTTTTAAAGAAGTTAATAAGTTGTTGTCTGTTACTTATGGTATTCGGACAAGCCAAGCTCACTATGCCTTGGTAATGGATATTTATGTCAATAGGGAGGGAGTATCATTCGTTTTAATCAGAGCACCACGAAGGTAAAGTACGTCTTTGCTCTTTTTTTAAATCCTCCGATAGATGGCACCACCAGAGTACCCATTCCCACAATTTTGACATTGATGTGAAAGGGAGGAAATTTTCTTCAGACCATTGCACCCATCATATCTGCTAAACGACCGACCACTGGACATTCAATTCCACAGATTTAACGAGCACGTATATCGCATGTACTCAGTGGATCTTTGACGGGACGGCATTGGGAATCGAACTCCACCCTTCCGGATGGAAAGCCGATACCCTAATCACTAGTCTACCACGGCTCATAGTTAATAAGTATATTCATAAAATAATACTAATTAGTTGAGAAAAAATTATTAGTAGAGAAAAATTAGTTGAAAAAAATACAATATTTTTTTCTCAAAATTTATTAGTAGAGAAAAAATTATTGAAAACAAAGCAACCATCCATTTCTAATAAACGAAATTTCATTAGTATCATTAGAAATACTTATTTTTTCGAAGTCTTGAAGAGAAAAATGAATTTCTTTGCACACAAAAGATATAAGATCAGTAAATTTAAACTACATTTTCACTTAATCCAACGAAAAATACATACTGCCCATTAGACAGGATAATTCAGAGATCTATAAAGTTGATCCATAAAATTCATAAGATAGATCAGTCTGCACAAATACCTCTAAAATTCCTTTATTAATCGTCGAATAAGGAAATCCAGTAGATACATAATAGGTGTAAAATATGTCGATTTTCGTTCTATTTTACATCATCTGAAGGTTGTCATAAACCATTTTAAAATGCACAACATATTATTGCCTTCTGGGGGGATTTTTCATTGATTATCGGCCAAACCCCTGTGTGGTATGGAAGAGGCACTTCACAGTATCCAAAGCAGCGCTTGCAGAAAACGGAAACACGTGTCTCCCATAAGCCAATTATGACTATCATGAAAGTCGGAATCTTCGTTTTAATATCCAAATAGAGCGGATTTTTTACTTCCGCCACAGTGAACCCATTCCATCTCTAAATTCATGTTTACATTTTGGAAAAAATTAGCTATGATTAAAATAATAAAAATTATAGTAATTAGGATTAAAATAATTTCTGAAATATTTTATATTATGTTCAATTGTATTCGGCCATTTTGTAATGCTTGTCATTTATTGAGAAAATTTTTGAAGAATTCAAAAATTTATTGAGAATTGTTTAAATAAAGACATGCTACTCCCAAAATCTGCACATATGGTTACATACGAAGATTCATAAATTGTAGAAAAAGCTAGGTAAACCATCGTTCAAACAATAGAGATTGTCAAAAATAAATTAGAATAATATCAATTATATTAGAATAACATTTAATAAGAATAAGGTCAATATACAATTGATATTCGCAAGCATAATAGTCTAATAGTGAGCTATACTTTTCAAAGTAGAAGTTCTTTCGCTCGATCCTACCAAATAATAAACAATGGGAGATGAATATCATATTTTTTATTCCTGTATGATGTCAATCAGAAGAGATGCCATGAAGTTTTCTCAACTTCTTTCTTTGTAACACGTGTTAATTCAGTCAATTATCTATAAGGGTTTTTCCAAAAGCAAAACGTGATTAATGTTATAAAAATAAATCTAAAATAATTGTAAGGATATGCATTATGATATGTCAAATAAAAAATTATTTCATGCACACATCCGTCTAGAATTGGAAAATTACTGCTATAACCCACTTTTAGGCTAAGTACAGGAAAATATGCACACACACACACACATCTTTATGAGTGAATATTTCAAAATTTCTCGAATTTCTAATTTTAAAATTTAACATACCACTGTCCATATAAGATGCTCCCAGAAAATAATAGGCGGTGTATGTTTATATGCTTTATAGCAACCTTTGTTTGATAAATCATCCAGTGGTGGTGACAAATAAGGAAAAAGTAGTTATCTTTTGTAGCAGGCATATTTTCTTAGACCAATTTCAATATTTAACAATTGAATAAAGATAGTACTACTACTTCTAATGATTCAGACATCTCATCTAAATACTGACGATAATAATTAAATCTTGAACAATGTTGTTAAATTAGAATTTTTAAAATTCCTTTGCATTAGCATTTTTAAACTTTCAAGATAAAAATTAATTTTATTGCATAACATTTGAAGGTAAAATATCTATTAAAAAAGGAAACGTTTCATTAAAAAAAATAATCATAATTTTCAGAATTAAAGAAAATAAGGTTTGTTGTTCTACAGTCATTTTTTTACACGCAAGATCTGATTCGATCGGAACCATAAGTGTGTTTATAATCTGGAAATGAAATTCGAAATCATAAACAAGAACTGAGAGAAGCTCTACAACAAAGAATAAAAAACATTAAACCTATTATGAATAACAATATATTTCTTTGATTATTTAATTATAATAAAATTATTTAAAAGCTTATGTAAATTGTGAATAAATCATGTAAATGCACTTTCCATAAAATAGTCTGTAGAGGAAATTCATATCGTGAATAAAAAAATATTTAAATGGAAACCTTTGAATGTTAATATGACTATATAATTATTTAATTATGAAATTGTTGGTTTAGTGTATCAAAAATGTCATATGTAGTTACATTAAAACAATTACTTTAATCAACGTTAGTTAAAATACCTCATTTCTTTCCTATTATGTGAAATCAAAAGAAATTCATTTAAATTTTTTTAAGCAAATTTATTTCTGAAAAAAAAAATGCATTTCTAGAACACATAACTATTGTAGGGAAAATATGATTAATAACGACAGATTATTTTTATTATTTTCGAGTATATTTATGATTACAATTTGGTATCTTTGTATTATATCCAATACACATAGCTCCCGATATTATATTACATAATTCTGGTCCGGGGCAAAAACTTCTTTGAGGGTCCCCTCTGCTTCACAATAACAAACTTCCTATTCGATTGGATAACCAGTGACGACATAAAATGAAATTTCTATTTGATTTTGGGGCTTCTCTGCTATGGAAGTCAGGGGCAATCGCCCCTTATGCCTTAGCTTCTTAAGTCGGGCTCTGAATACACAAGATAATTAAATTAAATGAAAATGTTACCTATTCAATGTTATCTTGTCAATAAAATTTAATTATATTGACAAGAATTATAGACAACCTCAAATGTCTTAAATATATATAATACATGGGAATAAATGTATATTTAAAATATATGCAATACATTCGACTCTTATACTAAATAATCGGGGACACTGCCAGTTCCTTATCAATTTCATTAGACAATAGGATGCAAATATGAATTACAGTAAAATTTTGATATTTTCCTTTCTTTTTGTTTTTACAAATTTTACAAAGCTAAAATTCATTCTTGTTTCCTAATCTTTCATTTATCCATTATTTAAATAAGAAATTAGTTACAATTGAAAAAAATTGCTTTACAAGACTTCTGTTCATTTTAGGTGCTCATTGGGATAATTAGTTGTGTAACATTTTTGTAAATAATTGTTTAGATGTAAATTATTACTTCATTCTTTGCATGATTAGTTATTATAATGAATTGAATGTAATGAATTATAAAATTACAAGCAAAAATCTGTAATGCAGTTATGATTACTTAAATGTAATTTTCTTCCTAATATTAATCACCATTATGTATATATTTAAACTTTATCATATATCGTTTAGATATATTCATAACAGAGCTAGATACATGAAAAGTAGCTTTTATTAGGAAAATAAATTTATTTGCAGAGCTGATTACATTCTTGTAAAAACAAAATAATTAAAAATTGCAAAAAATTTGTGATTAAAATTTACATAACTATAACAAATTTCTGCCCTAAATTTTTAATTGTAGTTTTAATCAAACAATACTATTCATTTTTTATAATTTTATACTCAGCAAAATCATTTTATAGTACATCTAAATTACTGGAAGAAATTTTCGTTTAATGACTGATAATGTAATTCAAGCAATTCGAAATAATTATACTTAATTTACGAGATTTTCTACTAAAATATGTAACTCAATTTAACAGGTAAAAAGATATATTTTATTATTCCTTAAGACCCATGAATAAAATCTGGATTATTTTCACAGCATTTTAAGGAAATTTCAATATATTTTCTGCAGTCAAAATATCTTGTATCTTAATTTCTAACATAAACATAAAGAAAGAAACAAAAAATGTTTAATATTTAAATTTAATGTTTTATTTAATTTAATTATTAAATATAAGTTACAGTTATGCTGACAAAAAAAATGGCAAAAAGGATTGCACTACTTTTTTATTAACTAATCAAAACATTATTTAATTAAATATCAATAAGTTATCTCCACAAAATTCGAATAAACACTAATATACTTATAACAAATATATTTATAAAAATAAAAAAATAAAAATGTTAGGAATGAAACTATTAATTTTTCTGTTTACGTTAATTTTAGTTTGGAGTTTTTATGTAAATTGATCGATCAGTTGTTCTGATTGGTCTTTTAATCCTACGCGGAAAAAAATGTTGTTTCTAGACATTGTGTGTTCGGATTTGTTAAAAATTATCAAATTCCTAGTGAATGATGATATTCTGAATAAATATATGATGATATCAAAATATTTTCCTCTTCTAAAAAATAATACTCAACTTCCGTATAATGGGTAAATACGCTTCTAGAATTTATGAAGAAAATCATTGTAACCCGTTCGATATGTCAGAGACATTCAAGTACAGAATATTTTTTCTCATTAAAAATAACTAATCACTATATTTTTTCTCATTAAAAATAACTAATCACTAATTTTTTCTCATTAAAAAATAACTAAGTTTTTCCAAAATTATCCTCTATGAAATTAAAGATATATTTTGTTTATTAATTTACATTTTGTCATTTAGTTTACATAAATGCAAAAGTGCTATTCCTAAAAACAATTTTTTAATTGTACTAGAAAGCTTGGAAAATAATGTCTAACTAAATTCAAACAAATATATTTTTAAAAAGTTTTTATTTTAATCTCTCACCTTCATTGTTCACAACCTTTTTCCATTTAATGGGTTAATTTTTGTTATTCTGAAATGTTAAAAATTAATTTATTTGTATGCAAAATATCAAG
The DNA here is from genome assembly GCA_030067965.1 of Latrodectus elegans. Taxonomy (NCBI): domain Eukaryota; kingdom Metazoa; phylum Arthropoda; class Arachnida; order Araneae; family Theridiidae; genus Latrodectus; species Latrodectus elegans. The sequence goes on along the minus strand of CM057820.1, from coordinate 89,877,868 downwards.
AAATACCATATTTCGGATATAATTCTACTTTTTTTCAAACAGAAGCGTTCTAGCTATCGAAATAATGGAAATATCATAACATCCAAAACTAAGCAAGTATGGTGACTAAGTCAGTATCTCTCTCTTTTATTCATCTTTTTTTTTTTTTTTTTTTTTTTATTCCAAAAATTTATTTTAGACTTTGGAGTTTTGCACTATTATGCTACAGAATAATTCCTTTTTTGTTAAAAATCACTGCGCATTTTTCTGTTGAAGTCTTGTTGACTCATTCCAGTTACTTACAATAAAGCCATGGTGTTCATAGTTTGTTTAGGTTTCGGTGTTTCAAAATAATGATTCTAGATATTCTCCACCAAATACACTATAGAATCGTTCTCTAATTTAAACTCTATCAATACTCTAAGAAAATTCACTTGGAGAGAATAACTGTCTTTAACAATTTAGGTTGTCACATTGAAGTTCGCACATTTCATATTCAGTTATCAATTGATCAAAAAATATAAACTCGCAGATCAATGAGCTTTTTTCGGACACGTGATGAGAAACTTATGTTCAATTTGCTTAATGAATTTGTTGCAAATATTTCTCCAAGGTTGATTAAATGAATCTAACAGTTTCTCGATTCGCTTGGATTTGCTTCTACTCCCCCCCCTTAACACGAAAGTTGTTGCTCTTCCCTAGCAGTTACAAGTTAAAAGAGTAATATTGTGTATGAACTTAGAAAACCACTTTTGACCTTTCTAATCGTCTAATGCGCATGGATAAAAATTGTAAAAATAGCAAATGTTTTGATTTTACTTTTATGAAACTAAGAAAGAGTACAATGATTATATTGAACAATTTTTATTTAATTACCTAATCGTTTCTCTATTATTATTCTCTATATTTTGATATCATCATATCTCTAAAAATTTAAAAAACAAAATGTAATATTTGTTTATTTATAAGCAAGCTGTTTTTACTGTAAAATATTTTTGACACGACTTTAATGTACACAATGAACAGAAAAATTGCATAAAATATTGTGTAAGAATAACATTACTTTACGATCCCTAATATTTTATCTAAAATTTTAACTTTTTTCTTATTTCTCTCTCTCTCTCTCTCTCTCTCTCAGTAATTCTTCTAAAATTGGTTTGAAAACATCGATAAAATTATTTATTTCTTACTCTTGGAACAATAATGACCAATTTCAAAACTATCTATCTATTATTCTTCCTCACATCACCTTTCAACTATCATACTATTCATTGCCAAATATCAATAGTTGGAAATATGTGGGCGTTGTATATGCGATGGACTGTTGCTTGGATTTTTACCTTTCACATCACCACAACGGATAGAAGTGATCACATCTTATACAGTGGGGCATCCAGTGGATGTGCCATCGTATCTCCAAAAGTATGTTTTCGCATTTTAGAAGCAGATAATAAACAGAAGACTCCAAGACTTGGCCTGCCACTTCCAGAAAGCATACGCCGAGCTGGCAGCCGAATGGTTAGCGCTCTTGCCTTCAGTTCAATAGTTCGTGGGTTCGAATCCCACCTTGAGCATGGATGTTTGTAGTGGTTCGGAATCCACTTTAAGCCATAGGTCCCGGTCTAATTAGCCCTCGTGTGCAAAAAAATGACTGTTGAGCGACAAACAAACCAACCAATCCAGACAGCATACAAATTCCCGTGGAGGACACTGCAACCATGACTTATTTTATGATCCCAAGCAGCCATCATTGAACACGATGGATATTCTATTAGGTTGGGAACTGAACTCATGACCTTCCAATAACCAGAGCGAATTCCTGACCAACCAAGCCACCGTGGCTTCAATAATTTGCAATGTATTTCATAACAACCTTCATCACAAAAAATAATTACCCTCAGAAGAATAACATATAATAACACTGCGCTTTTGCATTTATATTTTAAACAATGAATTCATCACACAAATTTTTAAATTCAATTTTTAACAAATTTTGTATACTTATATTCCTGTCGTCACCAACAGAAGTTACATATAATCACAACATCTTTTTGAAAACGAGTCTTCACAGTTAATTATTAAAGAATTGACGATTTCGCTGATATATTTTGCTTATGACATTTCGCTTCCCTAAAAAAATATTTACGAATAATCAGCTGTGGGTTATCAAAAATAAATGATTTTTTTTTTTTTTTATTCACAATTTATCTGCTGCTTATATGACCATTTCCAAATTCCCTTCCTGATGTTAAGAGCAGGCTAAAAATGGGAATAGGGCATTGTTAAAATCGGAATATGCTTTTTTTTTTTTTAAATAAGTTATAAAAAAAAAAGCTTTTTCTTAAGAAAGGGATGTTTTGTGAAAATCCAACCTTACCTATAAAAAACTAAATGAATTTAAATAAAGAAGGATATCATGTCACAAACTCCCTTTTTTTCTATATTTATATCAAGCTATTTTACTGTACTTTATGATCAAATCCTGACAGTATGTATGTGTAACATTCATTTTTGAGCATCAATTTTAGCATCACCCTTCTGTCCCAGAAATCTCATACATTTCTATCGATACTAAACCCGTAATTTATATTCTTCTGTATTAGCAGCACACACACATTTTGCATTTATTCTAATTTTCAACTAAGGATATATAAAGAAATAGACGCTTATTTTAATCTAGATGATGCTATCAGTAATTATCCCAGGATATCTAAGAATGAATACAAGATTACTTGAAAACGCTTAAATGTGATAAAATAAATATTTTTCTCTAAGAATTAAAATGTTTGACAAATATTTATTTAGGTTTTGATTAATGAAATGTAACTAAAATAATTTTTATATATTTTAAACAATAAAAATCGTAGCACTATGAGTTTAGAATATGTATATAATAAGTGTGTGTGTGTGTGTGTGTGTGTGTGTGTGTGTGTGTGTGTGTGTGTGTGTGTGTGTGTGTGTGTGTGTGTGTGTGTGTGTGTGTGTGTGTGTGTGTGTGTGTGTGTGTGTGTGTGTGTGTGTGTGTGTGTGTGTGTGTGTGTGTGTGTGTGTTTTATTTTTTATTTCTTTTACATAGCTGCTAATTTAATTAATATTTAATTATTTCCCGTTCTAATATCTTAATAAAAATAAAGATTATATATTCATTCATCATTATATTTTAGAATACAATGATTATTTTTATGAACTTGAAGTTAATTAGATGACAATATAAAATACATTGTAGATCTTGCATAGGTATGCTTTCAGAATGGGTTTGAAGTGAGTCATCAAGTATACCGCATTAGTGATTACAGTTCTATTTTCCAAGCGGAGTTACTCTGCATTAATCTTGCTGTTAAAGTTGCCATAAGTAAGCCTTATAAAAAATTTTTAATTTGCAGTGACTCGATGCCATCCCTACTAGCTCTGCAAGATATAACTAGTTTTGAAAAACTTATTGTGGATGTCCAGACTTTAATAAATATGCGTGATATGAAAAATATTTTCTTCACTTTCTCCCATGTCAAGGGTCATAGTGGTGTGTATGGAACTGAAAGAGCAGATTTCCTGGCCAAATCTTCTTTTTCACTTCCAAATAAACTGGATACCAGCTTACCTAAGTCTTTTTTCAAAGCCACTGCCAAAAAGAAGATTATTACAGAATGGAACTCGGGTTTTGTGTTCTCTCCTAGTTGTAAGTGGACAAAATCTTTTTTCCATTCAGTTCTCATCAGAATTAGGAACTACTGGTTCTACACTGACTTTAAAATTACGCAATTCCTCACTGGACATGGGAAATTCAATAGCAATCTTCACCGTTTCCACATTAAAAACAGTGAGGTGTGCGCGTGCAACTCTAGGAGTGACAACCCTTCTCACATTCTTCTTGAATGCCCATCTGTTTCAGAAGAAAGGAACGAGCTTTTTAAAGACTTAAATAACAGGTGGCCTCCGATTTTGGTAGACCTAGTAAAGAAAGAAAATTTTGAATTTTTTTAAAAATTTATCCATGCTGTTATCTAATTCCTTTTTATTTTTATATCTCTTTTTTTTCTCCCTGGCCTTTTTTAATTATTATTATTTTCATCTCATGATTTATTTGGAATTGTTATGTAGTGCATTTGTTGTACCTTCGGGCCCTGTGTAGTATTCTTTGGTGCACAGGGAGATATTTTTGTTTTCCCAAATAAAAAGAATAAAAAATATATAAAAAATACATATCTGAATGACAGTCTCTTTCTGAATGATAAGTTTCGGAATGACAATATGACTATAAATTTGTCTGAATTAAAAAGATTTTACAAAGTCTCATTTAATATAAAATGTAAATTATCCAAGCTATTTCATTTCACTTCTTATTACACAAACTTTTCATTTAAGGATAAAATTTTAAACTTTTGTTGTCTGATATTATTGAAGGTATTTCCGCATTTCCTATTTTTAATACAAGCAATAGAAGAGTATTTTTAAGAGTATTTGTAAATTTTGTGTCAGTAGAAATCCCCAATTACCAAAAATTTAACTAAATTCCACAGTGTTCAAATCCAAAAATGACAGTCCAAAAATGATGCAGCTAATCGAAATTGTATCTCGACAATTCAATTTTTGAGAAAATTGTAATTTTGCTTACAATTCTCTCAAAAATGGCAAAGGTATTGTAAATGATTTTAATAAGAGTCACGCCAGATAATGATTACATTGCAAAGAAAACACCATTTGTATAACTGTTCATGGTAGAAATGTTTTCCTAAAGAAATAGAAAAAAATGCAATGTTATTTGTCACATAAAACTGGATTTCATTAATAGACTAAGTGGGATGAAAAAAGACATCAAACCTATTCCTAAAAGATGTGCAATCCTTACAGAAGATGCTCCCACTTTTCAACATTTTCTTGCCGATTAATTACACGACTCATTCTTTTCTTTCAGATGAAGACTGAAACAGGTCTTAAAATTCCAATGTAACACATTTGGAAAAATCACATAATAATTTAAAAAATAGTTAAGAAACTTTGGTTTTATATTTTCTTCGGATCAAATTATTAAGTTTATGATTTTATAAATTTAAATTTTGATTGAATTTATTTAATATTATTCAACTGTGAATAAAAAGAAAGACATCGTTTTTCATGTATTTTCATATTGTTAAAATTTTTAAAAAATGTCTGTTCAAATAATTAGAAAAAAGAAATCAAATTAATTTGAAGAAAATCACTTATCTAAATCGCGCGAAACGGGGTTAGAAGTATGGAACTTTAACATTTACAGTTCTTCAAAAGATATTGTACCGAGCTTCGGGGTTCATGTCGAATGAGAGTTGAATAAAACAGCCACTCAATGAACACAAGACTTTTATTCGTAAAAATTCCGCTAGATATACCATCTGTAACAATCACAATTATACAGCTACAATTCGTCAGGTACAATATGTAACAGCTTCCACTCACAGGTCTCAAATACCTCAGACAAAGAACAGTTTCTCTAAACTAGCACTCACGACTAATCGTCTTCACTCACTCACTGTCTTCATAAAACTGCCTTACATCTATGTCGGGCTGCGGTATTTATACTTGACTTGACGGGGAAATCTACCAGTTTCGCCAAGGTTCTGGAAGCTTCTAGACTATCTCGCTAAATATTAGTCCTGGAGCTTAGGTGATGGATGTTTTCTGAAGTATCTATTTCTCGCCCCGGATCTCGCCAACTTTTGCCAAGTTTTCTCGCCAAAATATCGCTAAGTTACCAAATCATTAGAAAAACCCGCTTTTAACGTATAACACGTCTAATATAAATACTGCAATTTTTGCCCAAAATGTGAGTATTTCCGATCTGTCTGAGATATTTTAAGACAAATACAATAATTATTCATAAATATTTAACATTGCCCCCCTCTCAAAGACTGCACGTCCCGGGCAGTACAATCCCCCGATAGGAGGCCAAATTTAATATAAAAGAATTTACATTTTAAGAGGATACAAAACACATTACATACACAAACAACTAAAAATACAAATACAAAAAATAGAAAATATTAAAATTATCTATACTATTTACAAAGAGACTATGGTCTTATAATTTTTACTTTACATTACGATAAGGAGCTAATCTATCATAATGTACTACTTTTGGTTTTGAAGATGATTTCATTATACGAACCACGATGTCATTCAGTCAAGACAGTGTGGGAACCTTCCCAGATGGCTTGCAACTTTGGAAATAGTCCTTCACGTCGAATTGGGTTCCACAACCAAACTTTGTCACCTTCTTGAAATTCATGTCCTGTCGCTCTTGTGTCATACCTTGTCATCTTCATTCTTTCGGTCGTCAGGTTGATTTGGTCTGGAGCGAAGTTATGGACATCTTCAAGACGTGCCTGAAGGTCTCGAAGGTATTCCTCTGGCGATGAAGATGTATCCAGTGGATGACCAAACTGAAGATCACAAGGGAGACGAAGTTAGCGACCAAGGAGCATTTGTGATGGAATATATCCGGTAGTCTCATAGACAGCACTGCGATATGTATGCAGAAACAGCGGTAGCTTCAAATACCAATCTTGCTAATTTCTAGAAACCATAAGTGAGAAATTATTCAAGATGGTTCGGTTAAACCTCTCTACCATGCCGTCCGATTGCAGGTGTAATGGCGTGGTCTGCGTCTTGTCTATTCCGAAAATTTCACACATTCCTTTAAACACAGTAGAAGTAAAATTTGTCCCTTGATCTGAATGAATTTGTAAGGGTGTGCCGAATCTGGAAACCTATTGCTGCACTAGAACCTCGGCTACTGTAGTCGCTTCTTGATCAGGGATTGAAAACGCTTCAGGCTACTTAGTAAAGTAGTCCATGACAACTAGGATGTATTTATTGCCATTTGAAGATCGTGGTAAAGGACTCTAAATTTCCAATGCTCTCCGCTCAAAAGGTCCTCCTACGTTGTACAGCTGCAACGTTCCTCGGGTACGTTTCTTTGGTCCTTTACGTGCCGCACAGTCATCACAAGATTGGCACGATTTCTCTACATCTTGTCTAGTTTGGCTCCAATTGAAGCATTCTCGAACTTTCTGTAGAGTCTTCGTTACTCCGAAGTGGACTCCAGTTGAGCTACTATTATCAATTCTTTCAAAACATCTGAAATTCTTGATTTTGAAAGAACAAGCTGCCATTTGAAATTACGTCCATCATCGGACTCCCATTTCCTGTATAACACACCATTTCTGATATGGAGCGAGTCCCAGAGTCCAATATTACTTTGTAGAAGGGACTGTAGGTGGAGATGTCTTGCCAACTTAGTCTCATACTGGAAGATTCTAATTCAAAAATTGGATTTATATCTAAGTCTTCTTTTTGGGCTTCTCTATGTCCTTTATCACTCCATGGGTCTGGTTTCGATGGCGGTGAAACAGTAACTTGGCGTACCGAATGATTTACTAATTGATAATTCTTCTCTACTCTAGAGCAATATCGGCAGTTTTCCTTACACGGCTTCTTTGATAATGCATCAGCATTTCCATGAAGAGTTCCTTTGCGATGACGTATTTCAAAGTCAAACTCCTGGATTCGTTGAATCCTTCCCTGCTGTTGTGGATGATCATTTCCACCATCTTTAGGTTTTGAGCAGTCTCTTCGGACGTGTCCGACTGCACCGCAAGTCCGCACTGAATTTCGCTGTTTCTGCCACCTTTACTCAGTTTTAAGCTACGGAATTATTGCCTCAAACCTTCATCAATTTGCTTTCTTAGATCATAGTCAGTATCAGTAGCAGAGACGGCTCTGACTGAGTGCCAGTCTTTACGCGTGGCCTGCTGAACAGCCTCTATCTTATGTGCGTAGACTAGGGCAGATCCGATATCTTTGACATCGGCGAGTCTAAGTGTTTTCTGTATCTCCGGATTCTGCACACTATCGATGAAGTAATGGAGAGCCAGATCTTGGCATGTCTCAGCTGGGCAGTCCGAAATTCCTAGACGGGAAAGTCGCTGAATATCGGCAGTCAATTCTTGCAGATTTTCACCCGCTTTTTGATAGCGGGACTTTAACTGTAGTCTGCTATATTCTTTAGCGCACTTTTCTCCAAACCGCAGCTCAAGCGCACTCGATAGGGCTTGGAAATCGTACCTCTGTTCTTCCGGAAGCGTCTCGAGGATGTCGGCCGCGTCTCCTCTTAAAGAAGTCGCCAGATGAAAAGTTTGGGCTCGGTGATTCCATCCATTAGCTTCCGCTATCATCATAAACTGGGTCTTGTATACTTTCTAGGATGATTTTCCATCAAATGTTGAGAGTTTAATCATGGCTAGGGTAGGCATAAATGCCACGTTGGGTTCCTCATGTCTGTTTGATATTTGTTTCTTCAAGATTTCAATCTCCTTATCCATATTGTCTAATGCTTCCTCAACGTTTTCTTCTATCTTCAAAACTTTAGTTTCAACTGAAGTTACCTTAACTTCCATCGCATTCAACTTCTCCTGAATAATGTTGGAGAATTCTTCTTTAACACTTAGAATGTCCTTCTTAAGTTCCTTTTTAAGCTCCTCCTGTCCAGATTTTATCTCTTTCATCATCTCGGTTTTAATCGCTTCTTGTCCAGCTTTCATCTCTTCTTGTCCAGCTTTCATCTCTTCTTGTCCAGCTTTCATCTCTTCTTGTCCAGCTTTCATCTCTTCTTGTCCAGCTTTCATCTCTTCTTGTCCAGCTTTCATCTCTTCTTGTCCAGCTTTCATCTCTTCTTGTCCAGCTTTCATCTCTTCTTGTCCAGCTTTCATCTCTTCTTGTCCAGCTTTCATCTCTTCTTGTCCAGCTTTCATCTCTTCTTGTCCAGCTTTCATCTCTTCTTGTCCAGCTTTCATCTCTTCTTGTCCAGCTTTCATCTCTTCTTGTCTAGTTTTCATCTCAGCCATCTGCTCCACTAATTTTTTGAGAAAACTTTTCATTAAATCCATATCCATTTTTCTTGTGACACGCTGCATCAATTCTTCAACCCCACTCCAGACACCAATTGCACCGAGCTTCGGGGTTCGTGTCGAATGAGAGTTGAATAAAACAGCCACTCAATGAACACAAAATTTTATTCGTAAAAATTCCACTTGGTATAGCAACTGTAACAATCAAAATTATACAACTACAATTCATCAGATAGAATAAGCAACAGCTTCCAATCATAGGTCTCAAATACCTCAGACAGAGAACAGTTTCTCTAGACTAGCAGTCATGACTAATCGTCTTCACTCACTGATTGTCTTCACAAATCTGTCTCATTTCTTCTTCTTTTTCTTTGTCAGTGTGAAACTGCATTCACCTGCCCTAAGGCATCTACTCATTCATCTTAATTAGTAAGAATTAAATGCAAAGCTTTTTGCATGCAAAGTGTAAATAAAATTTGAAAGTAATTAAATTAGGCAAAAGCCTTAGAGAGTATTGCGTCTGATGAGTAAAATGCCGCAATAAGTCTGATTTGGGCATCCCCAGGGAGAATATGAGCATTAAAAAGTTTATTGAAGTCACCAGCAGTGCACTTGGATGCATGTTTGTAGAAATCAACATTCAGCATTTAAATAATCTTGGGAAAGTTATATATATATATATATATATATATATATATATATATATATATATATATATATATATATATATATATATATATATATATATATATATAAATTAAGATCCTTTCTAATATTTTTTATATCATCCTATAGCTTAGCATATCATCATTTTTGTTACGAATAAAATATGGAGCATTGACACACAATTTTTCTTAAAAGTTTATTCTGAAAAGTGTTTAAAAATTGATTATCTTGATTTGATAGAGAACACCAGGCAGGGAAAGCATATGTAATGATTGGTCTCTGATTATGAACGTATAAAGTAATCTTTTTAGCTTGAGGTTTAGTTTATATTGAGGTCCTATGAGAACTTTAATTTTAAAATATGAGTTCCAGGCAGATGAGATTTTAGATTTAAGATGTTCAGTCCAGGTAAGTTTGCTATTGATAAGAAGTCCAAGATATTTAGCTTTATTGACTTTCACTATTTGTTGGCCAAATATATAAAGATTATTATTGAATTTATATTTTTGTGGTTTTCTGCTTATGACTATTAGTTTTGATTTTGATGCATTTATAGCTACTTTCCAGTTATTAAACTAATCTTCAATATCAGAACTTTATTTTGGAGTTTAGATATGGCAAAATTTAAATTTTTTCATCTAACAACAATACCAGTATCATCTGCATAAAAGACTGTAAGGCTTTGTATATCATCATTTACTGGAAAGTCTACTGTATAAAATAGATAAAGAATATTACCTAATATGCTTCCCTGTGGTACTCCTGCACTTATTGAACTAGTTGAAGAGATACAGTTATTTAATTTAATATGGAATTTTCTATTGGAAAGGTAGATGTTGATGATATTAACAATTATGAGCTATTCCAAGTTGTAATAATTTATAAATAAGGCCTTGGTGCCAAACCCTGTCAAAGGCTTTGGCCACATCTAACATTAAAAATGCAGAGCGTTCCTTGAAGTGGAAACCTTTGCCAATGAATTCGCATATTCTAATGAGTTGCTTGGTGGTGGAAAGCTCTTGTTTGAAACCATATTGTTCAACAGGAAGAAGATGTAAGTATGGTTTTAGTCTTTTGTAGATTATTCTCTCGAATATTTTTGATAATGTAGGTAAAAGGCTAATGGGCCGGTGATTTTCTGGATTTGTAGGGTCTTTATCAGGTTTAGGGAATAAGATAATTTCAGCTTCTTTCCGAAAATCCGGAAAATAATTAATATTTAGGCATGAATTGAAAATATTAGTAATATGTGAAATATAATTATCAGGCAGATGCTTGATCATTGCATCTGACTGATAATTGTTGGATATTTTGTCAAAGCCAGGAGCTTTTCGTTTCTTTAGTTTGGAAATTATATTTCGAACTTCATCTTCAGTAGCAGTTGCAATAGTTTGATCTTGATGGTTTTGTAGAAATGCTAAGGTATCATTTAGTATTTCTGTAGTGAATGTATCATTGATAGGAGAGGGCTTTTCACAAAATTGATTTTCCATTGTATCGACAAATATTTCAGTTTTTTCATGATCTGTGTATACAAAACCATGCGATGCTGGAATAGCTCTACTAGTAATTTCTTTTTAATATTTTAGTAAAGGACCAGAGTGCTTGAGTGCTTAAATTAATAATTTTGAATGCTTAAATTAAGAATTTTGTCTTCCCAGTTAACTTGCTTGAGAATGGCGCATTTTTCTATTATTTATCTATTTAATTTATTCAGTTGTGTTTTAAAGACTGGGTTTAAAGTATTTTGATAATATTTTTTTGATTTTGTTGCGTTTCTTAATTAAATCTTTGATATTTTTAGAAAAAGCCATATAATTTTTAATGAATTTGGTTTTAATTGATGAATTATTAAAAGCCGTAATATTATTATTTGTAAGTTTAAAAACCTGATTATTGTGATTTCATTTGGGTTGTTAAGGTGTAGATAATCTTCTTTACAGGTAAAGAGAATATTGTGAAATAGATTCCAGTCCGTTTTAATGATTTCACGATGAAAGTCTTTAGGTTCAATACCTGCAACAGCAATAACAGGTGCGTGATCTGATGATAGAACTGGGAGAGCGTCAACAGCAAGGTTAATATCATAGTTTGTAATGAATAAGTCCAAAATATCCAGCTTTCTTTTGGTAAAATTAGGATAATAAGTTGGTGAATCAGAAGCACTAATGTTTAGTTTCAGTTCTTCAATAGGACTATGGAGGATGTATCCATTCTTGTTATTATTGTTGCAACTCCAAAGTTGTTGAAATCACCTCCAATAATGGTGGGATAGTTATCCTGAAACAGTTGTTTTAAAATATATATCGGAATACAAAAATGAGGAGAGTTATATCTGCTAGAAAATTTTAAATCAATATTTGGAAGACTTAAAATGATAGTAGTAATTTCCATGCAATTTTGACTATAAGTTGAATGTAAAGTTGAAGACAGAGAATTTTTAACAAAAATAGCAGTTCCACCACCAAGGCCTTGCATGCAATCACTTTTATAAACACTGTAGTTACGAATGTTAATGTTTGTATTTCCAGTTAGATGAGTTTCTGTGACCAGTCAAATATCTATATTATTTTCAACAATAAAATCGTTGAATTCATAAATTTTTTGAGTAATTCCTTTTGCATTCCAAGTGCATATGGATAAAGGTCTAAAACTTCTAATGTTCTTATCCATTATTGGTTTGAGATGTGGTGACTGGGGTGGCTATGTGTCCAGATCTGATAGCATTGATTGATTCTATTAAGCCAGAGTTCTTAACCCAATTTAACAAGTTTTTTAATTCTTCCAAGACATTTTTGGCTTTAGATATATCTGTAGAATTTTTATTTTTAATGGCATCTGAATATGATTTATTAAAAACAGTTTGTTAATGATAATTCTGTCGGAATATTTTAATTCTTTTTTCTTAATGTTCTCAGCAGAAAGTGGATTTTTGGGACATCCTGAAAAGTTAGCAGTGCGATTACCATCACAATTTGCAAATTTGGGAGGTTCTTCTTTCGTTTTTAAACATTTATTAGTTAAATGCTGTCCAGCACATTTGGCTCATGTCTGCATGAGTTATGCGCATGAAAGAACTGTTGGCATCTGTGGCATTGTGGTGGGCCTCTTCTGCCTCTATAATGTTCAACAATAATACGAAGTCGCCTTAAGTATTTATGTGATAGATATCTTCTGATTTTTTGGTTTTAGAGAGAGTGATTAAGTATAATGGTATTTTAATTTTTTCACCATTTCTATATGATGTTAATTACACAACTTTTAAAGCCATAAATTTTATTTAGTTAGCTCTTGCTGAATTTTAACTAGATCAGCATCATAAGGAAGACTTCTAATAATGACTTTAAGGTCCTTATCATCGGGTAAGATGTAGGAATGAAATTTGTAATTTTTATCTTCAAATAATTTGGTTGTTTTTCTGGGGGCATCAAGAGAATTAACTTTAATTGTAAATGTATCTAATCCATTGATTTTAGCCGTGTATTGTTCTGGGATCAAATTATCTAATTCTTTGCTAAGTATTTTCCAAGTAACCTTGGAATCTTTGACAATAATTGGAGGGATTTTAGTTGCTTTTTTATCAAATTGAAAACCGGAAGTATTATTTAGTTTTTCGATATTTTCGTTTGTATTATCTGTGATATTTGATTCTTCATTTACACTAGTTTCCATTAGATTTGGACTATCATTTTCATTGTTATTAGAGTATTTGAGGATATAGTATTGTTAATAGTAATTTCTGCATTTATTTTCTTTACATTTTTTTTATTTCTGTAATGGTTTTGTGACGTTTTCAATTCTTTTTCTGACCAATGAGAGTAAAGCCTTGTTCCTCAGTGGGCGGGGCTTCGATTCAGTGGCGTAATGCGCATAATTGGCACCCGGGTACAATACCTTTTTTGGCGCCCCCTCGAAATTAAAAAGAGTAATACAATATAAATATAGGAAAAAATGTATTAAATTATAAAAGCTATAACTGTACACATTACATTATAATAAATAGAACATACTTGTAATAAGAATACAATGCAAAAATAATAAGGGAATGCTTTACCTTCTATAAAATAATTGGAAATATATTAATTTAAAATCTCAGGCTTAACTTTAATTTTGAAACAAAAATCAATTCTAGATGGAAAAAATACTTATATTGGATTCGTAAAAGTGTCAAAGAAATAATCAGACTTACATGATTTAGAATTTTTTAATTAAAGAGATATTATTTATCTTATATACTAATACAATTATTTTAAAAAACATAAAAAAATTTTAAACATGAAATAACTTAATCTCTATTATAGATATAAGTAGATGTAATTAGTAACAATCATAAAATAATACATATATTACACTATATACATTTTTCTTGCTTTTGATGATGCGAATTGATCGATTACTTCATTGAAGTAGATCATTTCAAATTTTTCTATGCTTAAAAATGTTAAATCATTTAGATGATTTTGATTCATAGTTGATCGTAAATGCGTCAGAATTAATTTTAATTTGCTGAACGAACGTTCTTAGCTTGCCATTGATGTAGAAATAGTTAAGAGTATTTGAAGGGCGATTCTCATATTTGGGAAAACATCTTCTCCGTAAGATATTAGGAAGGTTAGAAGTTCTAATGGAGTTTTAAGTTTAATTTCTTTTCTACTGCAGAGTAACATCTTGCAGTCACAAATTTCTGTACAGAGAGAGTTCTGTTCCATTGAAACCTGTATCATAAAATTCACCTAAACTTTTACAATTATTTTCAAGTTCATTATCAAAATTACCATTATTAAATAAATTTTCAACATCAAGTAAAAATCCAAATTTGGAATTAAGATCTCTTAGTCGTATGAATCGTGTGTGCATTTCTCGCTGCAGACGGTCAACAACGCTTTTCATAACACGAGAAATTTCCTTTTCCACTGAGAGGCCAACATGTGTAAATGATTCTCCAGGCATTTTTCGGCGTCTTCTTACACGGACATTTATATCAATACCCCATTTTTTTACAAAAGAACTCAGCCTTTTTTATTGATTCCTCGCATATCTGGTCTCGAATTTCTGCAAGTTCTGTCTCTAATGATTCGAGATCATGAAAAGCTTCTCTAAAATTCATTTTAGGATCTTGTAATCTCAGCTGTACACGATCAATTCTTCTTAAGATTTCATGCCAGAAATGAATTAAAGTTATAAGACAATTATTCCAAAACATGTTATGATGACTGGATTTTGCTTAGCTGCAGTACCTCCAACTAAATTTAATGAATGACTATCGCAATTTACAATAATGTTTTTTTTTTTTTTTTTTTTTTTACCAATAATTCTCTATTGAACTCCAGATATGTGACCGGACATCACTGCGGCATTATCATAACATTGAGATTGACAGTTTATTAAGGAAATCTCATTAGAATTTAATTTTTCTAAAATTGTATTTTCTATTGAGGCTGCATCTTTAGAATGTATTTCGATAAATCCTAAAAAAGATTCTTTGATAGAAACGTTTCTATTATTATAATCAATATCTACGTACCTGAAAACCTGGGACATTTGTTCTCGATGAGAGAGATCAGGAGTCGAATCAAATAAAAGTCCATAATATTTATTTCTCTTGTTATCACTTATTATTTGATTTCGAACTGTGGATGCCAAAAGGTGAGTAAATTCATTTTGAATTTGTGGTGATAGGTATGAGATGGTTTTTGGCGTTTTCATGACATTTTTAAGATGAGTTGCGAGAAGTGGATCAAACTGCGCTACAAGTTTTAGTAAAGATAACAGATTTCCAATATTTGTACCATCTTCAAGCGTAATATTTTCAACATGACCTCGTAGAGGTAGATGTTGAATTATCAAATATTTCATGCATGCTAATATTCGATGCACTATATTTCGCCAACGTTCCTTTTCGGATTGTATATTTGCTTCAAATATTGTATCGATTCCCGTTTTATTAATTAGTCTTCTTTCTGTTTCTTTCCAAATTGTGAATAATTTTCAATGATTTAGACTTCTTTCATGACTAATCAATTTATCTTTTTTCATCTATTTTTTTAAAACCAGACTCTGTTATGAAAGATGATTGTGTAGCAGAATTTGATGAGGAAAACAATAAGCAACAAAAACAATATGCTGCATTATTTTTAGGTGAATATAATAACTAGATTTTGTCAACTAGGACATGATATTTATTTGGTTCAGGGTATTTCCATCAGGCGAACGCTACGTATGTTTATGTATGTCCTTATGAGCAAAAAAAGTGCTACCAATAACCATTTCGCTACCAACTGAAAAATCAGAAAGTCTATTTCCATTATCATTGAACTCACGATGTTTCCCTAAATGGCCAAGTGTATTTTCGTCTCTACCAACTTTTGCATTTAGGTCTCCAACCACTAATCTTATGTCATTTTGTGAACACTTGTGATATACTTGCTCTAGTTTTTCAAAGGACACTTTCTCTGGCTCTTCCTTATCCTCTGTTGGTGCGTGTACACATATGATTCTCAAATTATGGGGTTTGGCCTTAACTCTCAATATACAAATCCTTTCATTCACTGGTTCAAAATCTATCACCTTATCTCTTTTTTTTTTTTTTTTTTTTTTTTTTTTTTGTTTACCACAAAACCAGTTCCAAAATGATGTTGTTTGTCTTGGCAACTGTAATACACACTGCCATTTCTCCTGTCTAATTTGCCTCTTCCTACCCATCGTATCTCCTGTACAGCCAGGATGTCAATTTTCTATCTGTCCACTTCCTCCATTAGCTTCTTCAATGCTCCACTTCTAAAAAGAGTTCTAACATTCCATATTACTATAATCATGCCTTTTTCAGTCCATGTCGTCTAGGTGCAATCAGTCCGGCATTTACTTCTTGAGATTTCTGAACGGTTTATTTTTTGTGGTACTCACGCCCAACCCCCAACCTGGAGGGCCAGTTCCCTGATATAATCCCCAGGGACAGGGTACCCGGCTATATTCCCTAGCACTGGGTACTCATTTTAGTCGCCTCTTACGACATGCATGAGCTACATTGGGACTATTCTTACCCACCCGGTCACCACTCGGGTGGTTTCTGAAAATTGCTGAGCAGTAATTACAATGTTAGAAGGGTCATACATTTATGGGACAAATACGCATGCAAATTTTCTAGGGTTCTAAAAAGTCATCTATAATGAAGCAAATGAAACGAATGTAATATTTGATTTTAAGTATTAATCTAGCGAGTAATTCATATCTGATAACATTTAATTTCACTCAGGTATATCTGCTAACATTCAATTTTTTAAAACCTTTTTACAGTTGCTATATTAAAATTCAAAACATGCAATTCTTAGTCAGTGTAAGAAAAATACTTGCGAAATTCTTGTAAGCAATTAAAGTACACTTTCTACTTAGCCCAACAAAATACTTTTCATCTAATTTTACTAAATATATTTTTTCTTATTTAATTCCCTCTCTCTCTCTCTCTCTCTAAAGAGCCATCATAAGCTGATATAACTACAATGAAAACATTTATTCTTTAATAATTCCTAGTTTATAACTACATCCTATTTCAATGCAATAAAATATTTTCAATAATAGCATTAGATAGCATTGCAAAATCATGCTCTAGATTAAACCCCACAGTATACATTTGTGATATTTTATAATTAATAATTGATCAGAACATAAATACTATTTTAAATCATGTTTATCACCAACTCAATTTCTCAGTAAAATTGGACTTATTATAACTTGATACACTGCACTCTTAAAACGTGATATACACTGCACTCTTAAAACGTGATATACACTGCACTCTTAAAACGTGATATACACTGCACTCTTAAAACGTGATATACACTGCACTCTTAAAACGTGATATACACTGCACTCTTAAAACGTGATATACACTGCACTCTTAAAACGTGATATACACTGCACTCTTAAAACGTGATATACACTGCACTCTTAAAACGTGATATACACTGCACTCTTAAAACGTGATATACACTGCACTCTTAAAACTGCAATAAATAATTTAAAATGTTTTAAACAATGAAAACCGAAATATGAATTAAAAAGTAAAAATGTAATGCAAGTAAAACCCTTTATTATTGTATCTTCCCATGAAGCCTGTTTCTACCATTTTTGAGTACACACTCACATTAGTTAAATGAGCCGTGACCATTTAGCTAGCCAGTTCACGGCCAACTAGACACATGGCCAACTGTGTCAAGTTGGCCGTGGCCAGTTCCCAAGCCCTAATTTCAAAACAATCTATCAAATCTGGCAGTTGAATTGGAAAATTTGCTTTGCAGTGAAACTAATTGGCTCTTCCAAGGAGCTCGGGATAGCCGGTTAAGAAATTAAAATAATTTCTTAAATTGTATATCATTTAGAATATTAATGGAAATCAAAATTATTTTTATCGTAAAAAATTTAAATCACAAAATGTAATATTGATAATTTATGAATGTTTCAATTTGATACCATAAAACTATTTTTTTTATTCCAAAACTATAAGACCTTTATTAATTACGTCTTCATATGATTTTAATTTATGTAACTAAATTATGCCATAGCATTATCAATGCAAAATGTTGATAGGCACAGAAACACTATATATATAATACAGTTAATAATTATAATTTCTTTCAAAACACACACTTAAATTAAAATAAAATTTATCCAAATATATATATTTAATAAAATCAGAAATTTTCAGTTAAACAATTTATAAATATATTATATTATTATAAAGGTA
Source organism: Latrodectus elegans (assembly GCA_030067965.1). NCBI lineage: Eukaryota > Metazoa > Arthropoda > Arachnida > Araneae > Theridiidae > Latrodectus > Latrodectus elegans. Next base: position 89,859,604 of record CM057820.1, on the reverse strand, counting down.
ATTTTTTGACAAAGCTAATAGACACTGTGTTCTTTTATTCAAGTTTTTCATTAATTCAAATTATCAGAAATTACAGGTACTGTGATAATTTTTTTTTTATTTTTATATCGTATAATTTTATTTAGATTTTCTCAATCGGTTATCTTAGTAGTGAAAATTTTTCTCTTTTTTATTAAATATATTTTTAATATATTTAATAAAATAATTTTCCTAAGATAATGTGAAATATATTTTATCGTTAAAATAGGAGTAGATTTTTATTAAAATCAGAATTCATTACTATTATGAATTATTTTGGAAGTCATGTTCATGAAATAGCTTAAATTTTTCTCTTTCAAATATCATTTAAAGAGAGACAATACTAATTTTTAAAATTTTACAATACAGAATGAGAAATATGCACGATTTCTTGACAATTTTCTTGAGGGATTTTTTCAAGTTAAAAGATATTTTTTCATATAAATTAAACTAATTAATTAAAATTTATTCTGTATACTTAAGCATACAAAGAAAAACATTTAAAAAAAAAAAAACATATATAGATTTTTAGATTTTACCATCTGAAAAAAGAATTTTTCAATATAATGTGCTAATGTAAATCCAATAAAATTACAAGACAAATAAAAATTATTTCCCCGAATAAATACATTTAAACATTAATAAATTAATTTTACATGAATAGTTTTTTAAGTAATGAATAATTTGATATTTGATTTTCAAAACTCAACAAACATGCTATTAAATATTTATTCTGGCATTATGTACTAAATATTGAAATCTACAAGAAACACATAGTGGACAGAAATATAACTTACTGCTAATATATTTTAAAGGTCGAAACTCCAGATTTTCGTAAGTTTAAATTTTCGTTTCCGACGAAGCGATGCTAGTGAAGAAATGATATACTAACCACATGTGAACTGTACAAAGGAAAGAAGTTCATGTGTTTTCCTAAACTTTGGAGGTAATTAGTACTCGATCCCCACCTTTTCGATTACAGGAAGACAATTCCCCATAGGGGGTGTTAACACAGGGCTAGGGAAGTTAATACTGCTCACTGCAACACTATTTTGAGGGAAATTTCCCCTTTCGTTGAATTCAGTCAGCTGCAAGTTAATGTTTAATGTTTTGGCCAAAGGGGACAACTAATAGGAAACACTTTTTCAGCAAGAATTTTTTCTCACGAGTATAAATCGACACTAGACTAAAAAGTTACAATAAAGCTTGAGTAAAAATATGCAATGTTTTTTTTATTTTTATTTTGAGACGATGGATAATAATTTCACGAAATTTTAATTACAACTGAAACTGATATTTCTATATCGCTTCTTGATAACTTAAGTCAAATTCTTCAAATTTTCATTAATAATCTATCAGTTTTATGCAATTTTATTTTTTTGCTAGTAAGGTTTCACTATGTTATTTTAGTCAAAATAAGATTAAATTTCTACATTTTGTATTACAAAAGGAAATCAAAAATGTTAGCGAAATATATTACTCGTGAAATAAAATAACCTAATCTCTTTTGAGAAATTAAATAATAAGTCAAATAATATTTCAGAACACTAAAATTTCGAGAATAATTTTGACGTTTTGAATTTTTGAATAATTATCACATCCAGTGGGGTCAAGGGTCAGTGGATATTCATTGGACTTTTTTTTATTTTGAGTACAAGAAATTTATTTGCTTTGTTAACATTATATTTACCACTTTCACTAGCATAAAACTTGACTTAGCCTGTATAACAATTAGGACTCATAAACGAACCTGTGTATCTTGGAGTACTTACAAAATTAAATAAGATCATGTGCTTTCTTTTTGTAATCTTCCTGAGTTAGTAGATCCAAAATTTACCATATAACATTGACACAAATAATCTGATTAATAATTTTATTCTAAATTTAAAAATGGAATTGACCAATTGAATTTTCTAGAAATTTCATATGAAAAAATTAAAGCATATTTTCGTTATTTACACATTTACAAGATTTGTTAAAAAAAAAAGGATTTAAAAAAAAAACGACAATCGAACTTACTAAGAAGCGAAAATCGAAAGTATGTTTAAAAATACACAATTTTAAAAAGAAACTAAGCTATGTAAAATTATTATTAGGAAATCTAATAAGTGTTTCGTTAATGACAAGCTCCATTAGCTCTTTACTCGTCATTTTTCATGAACAACCTCTTCTCAGTGGCGTAGTGACGGGAGGGGGGCAAGGGGGCTATCATGCCCCGGGCGCAGCTTACAGAGGGACGCTAAATCATTTCAAAGCTAAACAAAATTTTTCAGAAAATTTCAATCTTAGTTTTATAATAATATCAATTTTATTCGCAGAAATAAACTTTGCATTTTATAACTATTGTGTCCAGGGAAATATAAAAAAAAGCTTCAGGGAGGAATCAGATTTGGAAAAGAGAAGGGGTTGTTGATGAAAAATGAGGAAGAGCTGCAAGAGCTTGCCATAAATGAAACTCTTACATTTCTTTATTAATAATCATTTTATATGCTTTAGTTCCTTTTAAAAAGTTTATTCTTTTAACCATGCTTCGATTTTCATTTCTTGACTAGTTAGATTATCGGTTTTCATTCTTTTAATCCTTCCTTTTTTAAGTTTCACACTTTGCTCAAACTTTGTGATACTATTGTTTTGCACTAAAAATCTTGTAAATGTGTAAATAACGAAATTAGGTTGATTTTTTTTCATATAAAATTTCTGGAATATTGGATTCGTCAAATCCATTTTAAAGCATATGAAAGGTTTTCATTTTAGTATAAAAACATTAACCAAATTATTTGTGTTAATGTTAAATGGTAATTTTTGGATCTATTAACTTAGGGTGATTACAGAATAGTAAGCTCATGAAAAACACCTATTGAATTTTGTGAATACGCCAAGATGCATAGAGCCCTTTATGACTAAATTGTTATACAGATTATCAAAGTCAAGTTATATACTATAAAGAGTCATAACAATAAAATTCACAAAACAAATAAGTTCGTTTTACTCAATATAAAAAATTAAAAATAATAAAAAAAACGATCAACGAATATTATTTTTTTTGGACCCTTCTGGATGTTATAATTATTCAAAAATTCAAAACTTTTGTTAAGTTTTTTGTCGAAATTTCATTGTTTTGAAATATTATTTGACGTGCTATTTTTAATTTCTCATAACAGATTAAATCATTTTATTTAACAAGCAGCACTTCATTAATATTTTTGACATCTTTTTATGATAAAAATGTGAAAATTTAATCTCATTTTGATTATAATTACGTAGTAAATAATTATGCGTAAAAAAAGAAAATTTCATATAACTAAAATATTATTAATGAAAACTTGTGTAAGAATTTAAATGTACTTATAATAACAGAAAAGTCAGATTTTACTTAAGTTATCAAGAAGCGATATAGAAAGATCCGTTTCAGTAGTTATTGAGACTTAGTGAAATAGTACTATTTTTTGTGTCCCAAAATAAAAATAAAACCCTTGTGTATTTTTTTTATCTTAGGCTTTTACTACTGTAGCCATTCAGTCTGGTGACGCGTTACACTCGTGAAAAAATTCCTGCTGAAACGTGTTTCATATTAGCGGTATTAGCGGTTCCCTTTGTCAAAAATATTGTGTCCGGCACCCAACTGACCTTCAAAGAAAGGGAGGAAATTTTTCATAAAATAACACTACAGTATGCCCCCTAGGGAATTGCCTTCCTGGAATAGAAACGGAGGTGATCGAGAGCTAATTACCTCCAAATTCTAGGAAAACACATAAACTTTACTTCCTCTTTATTGTTCACACGGTTAGTATTTCGTTTCTTCCAAAATATGGTTTGATGGGAAACAAAACTGTAAACTTTTGAAAATCTGGAGTTTTGACATTTAAAATATTATTGCCGTAAGTTATATTTTCTGTCTACTATGTATTCTTTCAATATGAATATTTATTTCATATTTTTGCAGGGGTATAAAACTGTTATTAACATATTTTTGCAGAGTTGTGAAAATTAAATATTAAATTACTTATTTGTTAAAACTATTCATTTAAAAATAATTTATATAATCTTTAAATGCTTTTATTTGGGGAAATAATTTTTATTTGATTCGTAATTTGGTTGGCTTTACATTAGCACCTTATATTGAAAAATTCTTTTTTCAAATGGTAGAAATTAAAAATCTGTAAATGTTTTTTCTTCTTCAAATGTCTTTTTTTTTTTTTTTTTTTTTTTTTTTGTTTTTTATATGTTTAAACACACAGAATCTTCTTCTATAATAGCGTAATAACCTATTGCAGGTTTTAGCTGTCTCTACAGTACTCCTTAAACATTACAGAATATATTTCTTAATTAATTAATTCAATTTACATAAAAAAACAAATCTTTTAACTTGAAAAATTCGTTCAAGGAATTTATAAGGAAATCATACATATTTCTCTTTCTACATTGTAAAATTCTAAAAATAAGATCGTCTTTAAATGATTTAAATTTATTGAAAGAAAAAACTTCCTGCATTGAATGAACAGCATTTCCAAAATGATTCTTAATAGAAATAAATTTTAATAAAAATTAGTCCTTATTTTAATAATAAAATATATTTTAATATCTAAAAAAAAAAAAAAAAAAAACAGTTTTAAAAAATGCCTTTAAAATACGAACAAAATTTTCAATACTATGATAACTAATTGAGAAAATTTCTGTACATAAAATTATGCGATATAACAATTAAAATATACTTTTTGTCTCAGCACTTTTAATTCTTGATAATATTTTCAATCAATGAAAAATTTGAATGAATAATATACAGTGCATTAGTTTGGAGAAAAAAATTATTTTTAATAATATATATTGTTATACTGAAAATTTCTGATTATATTAGATAAACATAATTTTATTTGAATTTATGTGTGTTTTGATTTTTAATTTAAGAAATTTGCAAAATAATTTTGCTGTCTGTATTAACGTTCCATTGCTCATCAGATATTTGCATTGATAATGCTATGGCATATAATTTATTTATCTAAACTGAAATTAGATGAAGACTTATTAACAAAGGTCTTATAATTTTGGAATAAAAAAATTTGGTTTTATATATTGTATAAAAATGAAATATTATGAACTATTAATATTACATTTTGTGATTTAAATTTTTTACAATAAAAATAATTATGGTTTACCTTAATGGACTTTATGATATAATTTAAAAAGCTATTTTTTAAATGCGAAATTTCCCATAAAGTTAAAATTGTTTTTCACAGGAATTTTTCTGCAATAAAAAAATGAAATTAATTTTTTTTGTTTAATCTGTGATATTAATCTGTGAATGAAATGTTTAAAAAGATATCATTGTGAAAAATCAGGTGAGTTGACCTTATTTTAGGAGTGTAAAGTCTTACCCAATCATTATTTTTCAATAAATAGCTAAAGTTTGTTATTATAGAGTAGTAATATTATAGACTGTAGTAATATTATGATATAATATTATAGAATTTTTTAAAATACGTTAAGATAAGTTATAGAATACGTTCAACACCAAATGATCAACAATTTATAGAATCTCATAAATAAGCTAATGGTCAATTAATAGGGAGTAAAAAATGTTTGTTTCAATTGGTTAACAAGCTAGGAAAAAAACATTAATCCGAACTTCAAAACTGTAATATCCAGATCACAAGGCCTACACTGCCCATATCTGTTTTCCAAACAGAGGGCCCTGGAGTGCGAAGCATATATCCCGGTCAGGTAATCAGCCTAAAGCTAAATGTCCGGTGTTTAGTTTCCGAGCATGATTGGTATTCAGTTAATCGATCGACTGAAAGGATGAAAAATTGAGTTGACCTAGCCTGAGAATCGAACCTTGGACCTGTATCTTGGTTGCACTAAGTCACCGTGCTTAACAAATGTAAAAATTTGGGTGAGTTTTGTCATACAGGTTTCCATGGAACAGAAATCTATAGAGAAATGTGGGACTGAAAGATGTAACTGAGCAGCAGAAATGAAATTAAATCAAAAACTCTATTAGAACTTCCAACATGTCTTACCTCAAACGGTAAAGATAGAGAGAAGAGGTTGCCATTCAAATACTTTTTACTATTTCTGCATTAATTGCAAGCTGTGAACGTTCATTTAGCAAAATAAAATTAATTTTGACTTATTTATGATTCACCATGAGTCAAAACCGTCTAAGTGATTTAACAATTTTAAGTATAAAAAAAGAAAAATTTGAAATGATCAACTTTGAAAAAGTAATTGTTCAATTCGCTTTAGCAAAGGTAAGAAAAATGTGAATAGTGTAGTATATTAGATCGGGAGTAATTACATCTGCTTATATCTGTGATGCGTAACGAGTCATTTCCCGTTTGAAATTTTTTTGTTTTTTAAAATAAATGTATTAGTTTATAAAATCAATCACGTCTTTTTATAATTATAATTCTATAAATTACATAAATCCGGTTATTCTCTCTAATGACACTTTTACGAATTCAATATAAATATTTTTTATTTATTTATTTATTTTTTGAATTAGAATAGAATTTTGTTTTAATATAAAGCAGAGCTTGATCTTCAAATTAATATATTTTCGATTATTTTATAGTAGGTACCACATTCTGTCATTATTTATATTGTGTATTCTTACTACAATTATATACTCTGTTTATTATAAAGTATCATATATCGTTATATTATTATATTTCTTTTATTATTTAATACATTTTATGCTCATATTTACATTGTAATATTATTTACTTTTCAAGGGGGCGCCAAAAATGGTATCGACCCGGGCTCCAATTATGCTCACTACGCCATTGCCTCCTCTCTCTTCCAAATCTAATTTTTCCATGACATTTTTTTCTTCTGGATATGACACAAGAATTATAAACGGCAAAACATATTTCTCGGAATGAAATTGATATTATGCTCAAATTAAGATTGTAGTTTTCTGGAAAATTTTGTTTATCTTTGAAATGATTTTGGCGCCCCTCTGCAAGCTGCGCCCAGGGCATGATAATCCCCCCTCGCTACGCCACTGCTTCGCTCTGAGAAATGATTTCATATGAATCGGTTTGAATTTTCATATCCGTATTTACACTGGGTTTACCCAAGTCAAAATTATTATTTTTTGAATTTTGATCAAAATTTTTTAAAAGCTATGTCAGCTAAAATACCCATTGCTTCTCCATAGAGTTTATTTGATTGCGCATAATCAGGATTTTCTGAATTTTCAATATCAGCAATTTGTTTAAGATAGCTTCGGTGAAGCTAAATCCATATCAGTAGTTTTGTTTGCGTTGTTATGTGATGTCCTAACCGTGGTGAGATTCTGTCGGGCTGCGGTATTTATACCTGACTTGGCGGAGAAATCTACCAGTTTCGCCAAGGTTCTGGAAGCTTCAAGGCTATCTCGCTACATATTGGTCCTAGAGCTCAGGTTATCGCCCACATTCAAAAACTAAATAAAAAATTTTATGATAACGCAATTAATTGCAATACGGCAAACTTCAATGAGATTTTCAACTACAAATATATTCCAGAATGGAGTCATCACAGGCCTATAGCTTCACAGATATTCCTAAGCGTAAATGAACTTTCATAATTGTATATATCCCACATATTGTATATACTGTAAATAACTTTTCTCATCATGATTATTATTATTAGCCCATAAAGCTCATTTTTTTGTATATTTGTTCATTAAAAAATAAAAAATAAAAATAAAATAAAATAAATAAAATAAAATAATAAAATTACTATTCACACTTGAAAGTATTTCACTTAGGAAACAACTTAAAGGGATTTAAAGAGATATTAACCACGCCCATCAAGATAAGACAGATCTCCGCTGATTGGTCCTAAGGAAGACATTGCTCTCCTACTCCGCTGAAACTAAGCGCTACAAGTGATTACAGTCAGTTTCATTCCATTACGGAAGAAAAACAGATGAAAGAGTAAAGGCCTGCTTCGCAGGCCGACACTCTGTAAAACCCCAGATCCAAGATCTAAGTGATGGATGTTTCCAGAAGTATCTATTTCTCGCCAAGAATCTTGCCATCTATCGCCAAGTTTTCTCACCAAAACATCGCCAAGTCACCAAATCATTAGAGAACCCGCTTTTAATGTATAACACGTCTAAATACCTCAATTTTTGCCAAAAATGTGAGTATTTCCGATCTGTCTGAGATATTTTAAGACAAATACAATAATTATTTATAAATTTGTAAGAATACTTAAACTGATATGAAAGCCACACTGAAGAATATGTATCAAATTAAGTCGTGTATTTACCGATGAGAAATTTCTCATTTGGAAAATTTTGGATGAAATTAGCAATTTTCGAATTTTTTATTTGGAAACTAAAAAAAGTAAGAAGAAATATTGCAATATTTTATTGCTAAAATATCCTTAGTTCACTGACTCTAAAATTGAAAATGTCCTTTACTGTCAATATTGTGTAATTTTTACCACGAAATATGTGAACAAATCAAACAGTCAATGACTAGGACAATTAATGAGTCAGTCATTTAGCTTCTAGCACAAACCAACAGAAAATATGATTGAACACCTATAAAATATGTACACATTCCTTGTTAACTTTTAACAATTTAAACAGCATTGTATAAAGACATAAACGAGCAGTAATGCTCATAGTACTGTTTATTGATATTGCAAGAACTCTCCAGACAAAGAAAAAATAGAAAGAAAAAACTTAATCCCATTATTAAATTAGTAATTTTCTATAGTAGAAATGAACTTCATCTGTGATTTGTTACTGATTTCAATAAAATTAGAAGAACAGAGTAAAGGAAAGAATATAATCAACAAGATGGATATTCCCATTAATTCCATAAAGTGCAGGAGATTAAATACTAAAAGATCATCTAAAATAAAAGTATAATGTATCATTTTTATGACATAAAATACAAAATAAACTTATGTATACGTTAATGAATCATATAAATTGAATGAAAAAATTAAGTGAATGTTTTTTTTTTTTTTTTTCCCTGTTAAAACAAATGAAATCACATGTGTTTCTTTGACGGACCAAATCAAAGTAATGATGATGTATGTAAGATTATTTCTTATGTGCAGATAGCAATATTTATTAGTTGAAATTTTTCTTTCAGGTTATGTCAATAATTTAAACTTTAAGAAAAAAGATAAAGCCAATGCAATTTTCGAAATCTTACAATCATCTATCTATATATATTTATATAGACTAGATTTAAAATATCACTCAGAGTCCCTGCTTTGACACATATATAGCAATATTATTGTGTAAAAGTATTCAGTAAAATTTTCGGGTAATATTAACCTTCAAATAGAACGTGTTAGAATATGATGGCATTTTGATGTTACAGTTGATTAGATGTTACAACTTTTTAGTGACCTCAATTTTATAATTTTCAAGACGAGGGATAGAAAAGAATGAATAATTAAAATAAAATTGATTATACCCTGTTTTATTTATGGGGGAAAATACTGTTGGAAACAAATGCTTATTAGAACCACTGTTTGGCACCAACAATATATTTCACCATAAAAAAAAATTATTTTTTTCAGAAGCCAGTATTCTCCTTATCAAGTTTTATCCCTATCGGTAAATTAATTATTATTTTTATATTTTACATATGTGTTTTATACAATAGTTCTTATTCTGCATTTTATTAAAATATTAATAAGGACGTTACGATTTTCATATAATTACTTACATACTTCTTAAGAAAAATTATTCTTAAAACTAATTCAAATGTGTAATTTTTCAATGTAACTTTTTTCTATTTGATATTCATGATGCGATATTCTCTAGTGTGATTTTTTCCCCTTCATTTAATAAAGTTTACAGAAACAAATTTATAATATGTTTATAAATTTAATGATTGAAATTATTAGTTTTATATTTTGGAGGAAAATTGTTTTTCAATCATCCAACGTTTCTTTAAGCATTTTTTAAAAAAATTTCTTACTAGATTTTAGAAAAAAAATTAATTTTTTAATTCTACGTTTATTTTCAAAATGTTTTAAGTATATTCAATAATCTACTTTCAGACAGAAATATTACCAATTCATTCCCTAGAAATGAAATTAATTTTCCTCAGTTTGAACATTGCATATTATTTATTTATATAATTATAAAACTTCACGACTTTTTTCTTCCCATTTATAATGTTTTAAAATGGAATCATCTAAGTCCCTACGAAGTTTAAGAAGCAAACTATAAATATCTCGCCAAATTGTTTCTCAGCTGCATTATCGCCAAATTGTTTCTCAGCTGCATTATCGCCAAATTGTTTCTCAGTTGCATAGTTGCCAAATATTGAAAGCTTGGCGTTCGTTAACCCATTTATGGCAAACTTAAGAGCAAAAAACGGCTTTTTTTGAGACAGACATTACGAAACACGTGCATGCCTGCTGTTAACTTTGCTAACTCGTTATACCGTAATTATACATACAATCAGGAAATTTTCCTATTAAGTTTAGAATCGTTTCGAAAAGAGTAAGAAACTTTTCTTTTTATTATATTTTATAAAAAATTTTATTGCATTCTAACTATTGGCGATTTTGAGGAAATAATTTTTTTTCTTGTTTAGAAAAAGTATTTGTCAAAAAACTATTCCGGAAGAATCAAAATAAAAAATTTTGCTTTGTTTATACGGAGTTATAGTGGGACTGCTTTCGCATGGTGAAACTTTTTCCTTGAATCTAGTATGTTTAACGAAATTTCGGTCTGCGTAACAGACACTTTGCTTCTTCATCTGAATTTGCTGCTGGAGGAGAAAACATGTCTTTACTCACGGAGAGCCCGGGCCTGAATGCATGCAATGAACTTTTTCCAAACATGAGGGTTCCTCAAATACCCCTTATTATTTTCTGATTGGGAGTTGGAGGTCTTGTTAATAACTAATCTGTGATATTTTTGCAATTCACATGAATTTCTGCCTATTTCCTTACATATTTTGAATTTGCGTTTTACAAGTACTTGACTGATTTTAAAATTACTTGTTGGATCGAGTCATCAGAAATCGGTAGTCGAACTGATTTACATAATGACTTTTATCAATATTGGAATTTAATCGAAACTACAACGTATCTGTATGAATATATAAAAGTTACAAATATTAATGTAATAAACATTATTTAAGTTACATTAATTCAAGCATTATCAATTTCAGGGCAGAAAAATCATATATATATATATATATATATATTGTAGAATTCTAACAAGACTTGGTAGTTTTCTCCATAATTTTGTACTATTTTGTATATTCACCAGATTTTGCAATCTAGATATTATCAATAAGAAGAAAAATACATACACATTTTAATGTTTGGTGATGTATAAAATTAAATGAAAAACAAATACATTTGCATTCGATCTGAGAAAGCGCCATCTAGTTTAGAGAAACACATGCGATTTGATCAATACGTTGCTTGTTTTTCGTGGTTAATATGGGAAAAGAAATCAATCCCATATTGCTTTCTACGATTTCGCGAAAATAAACTTATGAAAATAATGAATGACGACGACTGAAAAGTCGACCATTCGGTTTAATATTTATTTGCTTGAAAGAAATATCTTTCAATATAATTAATTTTCTTTTCAGCCGTCAAGTAATAAATTGAAGCATTTGTTATTTAATAAAACTAGCTTTTGATTTCAGAACACTAGTGCACGGAATAAGTTGCCAAGATCGTATACTCTTGTCATAACATTAGTTGAATATTTTTTATTTCCATGGACTGACAAGGAATTGAAATTTGTTAAATACTTTTGTTTTTAAAAAAGGTCAATATATTCTCTCATTTTTAACCATCCAAATCATAAAAATGATATGTATTTAAATTTATTGTTCTTCAAATCAGCTCAATATAATCCATTAAATTTATATTTGTTTATATTAATATTATTTATTTTGTAATTAAAACGAAAATTTTTTGAATTAGAAGCACCATACATTCGTTGATCTTGAATTATCTTTTAAAGTAGAGAAATCTTTAAATTAAATGTGTAAATTCATTAAAATATGCACAGTTTGCTCCTTTAGAAGATTGATTGCCCATCATTTTTTCCTACTTATTTGTTGAAGTCCTTTTTAGAGTTTAGGAATTAATATACACTTTTTTCTGCAGAACATTCAGTAAAATATACATTAATGCTATAAAATAAATATTCAATAAATATCTTGTATATTATGTTATAGGTGATTGTGTATTTAACTGTAACATAATGTACTAAGAATATTAATGAATTCTTTATTTCCAGGCATGTTCCCTGACTAACATAGTATCAAACGTTTTGTTTTGCCATTTGAGATTTTTCTAAATTTATTTGATTATATCATGCTTTGATTTTAAATAAGAGTCTTTAGCAACTTTTAGATTTATATATCAAGTATTTTTTTTTTCGTATATTTTTTAAAAGTTATCCAGATTTACATATTTATTATGCACATGCATGAATGATCCATGGTATGTTTTAGTCCACTGAAAGTTTGCTTCTTGTTTTATAATACTTTAAAATTCTGCTCCTCTGATTACTATTCCTGTTTCTTAAAGAATATTAAATTAACTGCTGCTTATTTTATAAATAAATGAAATTTACGTTATAATTTAAAAACCTGTTTATTCAAATGTAATTAAGTTAGATGTTGCTTTTGTTCAGAATAATATTTTCTATTAAAGAGTCCATATAATCAAAAGATATTTATCTTCATCTATTTTGTAAATTTTTGTCTACCTACAAACATTGGATTGTGCTTATTAGTTACTCAATCAACTATCTGATCTTAAAAGAAATATTAATATTGCTTTGTCCACAAATTATTAAAGATAAATTGATTTATTTTCTAAATATATAAAGTTCCTCTATTTTAAAGTATTAAAGGGTTTGAAAATACTTTAAACTTCCATAAATACAAATATCTTTTATCCTGTCTGCTACACACGCTTACCATTTTCAATAAAATTAAAAATAACTTTCTTTTCAATTTTGCATAAAGTATTTATTAAACACGTACAAAAGAATATTGCCCTTTTTATTCTCTAAAGCATGAACTGTTTTTATAAATTATTATGAGATTAAATAAATATATAATAATCTTATAATATAACTTACAAAGCATATGAAAAAACCTAGAAAATACAGATATTATAAAAAGCTTACAAACATTTTATAACTTCCAGACAATGGGTCTTATGCAAAAAATGACAATTCAGCGACGAACCAATCAAGCCAGATAATAGCACTAAATCAATGAAAATAGTATTTTTTGAGGATTTATTTTTGATGAACTTAGAAATAATTGATATTGTGGAAAAATGTATCAAATATGGAAAAATCATCATTTATGCAATTATTTTTTTGATTTCAGCAAAAGATTTATCTGGAAATGTTGCTGTGTATAATATATGCACATTATACCTGGTGTAACTAAAACTGTAAAGGACTGCATATTTGCCTGCTAGATATGTATATAGTAATTTAATTGAATATAATGTTAATTTATGTGAGACTTGATATTTTTATTTAATCTGTCTAAAATAGATTATTTTTGACAGATTGTAAAACAAATAACAGCAAACGAAAACATTATGTATGATAAGAAACATAGCTGCCAACTCTACTGATTTTATCGAGAAACTCTTTATTTTTCATCATTTTTACCAATTTCCCGATGTATAAAAATTTACTGATTTTTGGCAATTTCAGTGAAAATATTAAAATCCAATAAAATTTTGCCAGAAAAACAGTAAATTGGTGTTTAGTCATATAAAAAAAAATAAATAAATTCAGATCTTCAGTTTCTGCTGAAAATTTAGGAAGTTTAATTAAAGCTAAATATTCTTATGATAATATGTTTTGAACAGCAGTTCACCAATTCATTTCTAAAAAATGCTAAGTGTGCAAAGTATAAAAAAATAAATTGCCACGAGTTATTTGAATTCGAAATGTCTTATGTTTTTTTGGACAAAGTATTTGATATTTTATATATACTTAGAAGCATTTGTCACTGAGTTAAATTTATTTAGTAATGTATTTTATGTTTTATGTAATTTTATAAGTTTAATATTTGTAAATTCCACTAATGTAGTAAAAGATATCTTTGAAAATTAATATCGAGACAAACATTGATGTTTATTTTTTTACATGTAGTATATTCTTTTATTTTTCATAGTTCCTTTATGAGGCTGTTGAATATTTAAAATATTAATATTAACACAAAAAATGTTTTAACATAAACCATTTTCAGAATGTATAATCTAAAGAGTAAAAATGTAAATCATTTTGCGGTACTACTGCTTTAAACATTTTGTTTTAAGTAAAAATGTTGCTAAAAATGTCTCCTGATATTTTCTCTTAAAATCTGTAGAATCAGAATCTAGTGATTTTTATTTCTCCATGATTAGTAAGTATGTAGAAAATACACTTTTACAGGTAATTTTTATAAACAATTAAAAAGGCATTCAATAAATTTTGTTTCTTCAAATAATGTAGTGATTACTTGAAGGAGATAAAATTTACTTTACTTTTAAGAGAATCTTACTTTCAAACTATTTTATCATTCAAAAAGAAGATTGAAAGTTTCTTGGCCACTGTTTGTGAGGGTATAGCGAAAATTTCGGAGTTTATAACAAGTAAAAAGGAAGTCAGAGAAGTTGTAAAATTGTATCAATGATCAAGTATAAACCTGATTAGCAACAATAGATTAGAATTGGTGGGATTTTTATATTAAATTCAAAGCAATTATTGTATGATTGTTTACAAAATCAACCACTTGTCTCAGAATTGTATTTTGTCGTAATTAAAATTTAAAAAAAAAGAGAAAACAGTTCATTGTACTTACTTACTAGTGTGCAGCATAGGAGAAGAAATGGAGATGATTTACTTGAGTCATTGCCTTATACTGAACTCTAGATACTGCAGAACTTGGCACGAGATGAACCATTTACAGTGCTTTCAGTTTTATTATCGTTATCGAATTCATGTTACTTTTGTTCTTTGTCCTAGTTTTAATGTTTGTTATTCTGACTTCAGTTGTCTTCTAATCTTTTATTAAAAATAAAATTATTTACAGGAAAGTGATATTTTTTAAAACATTAATGACATCACACAATACGTTTAAATGACATTAGAGCTGTAAAAGGATTTGTTATTCAGCAGTTAATCTTATGAATATTTATCTCAGATTTCTAATTGTATTTATGTACTCAAATGATTTAAGGTATTCAATTCCGGAATTTATGTTATTGGTTAAAACTTAATGTTTATTTTTATGGATTGTGATGATCTGTTAGGTTAAATGTAATTAAATTTTTCAGATCATATTTGGAAAAATCCAAACATCTCCTTTTACCATATTTTATTGTTTTGACTACAAATGTGCTCTTTCAGGATAAAGGTATTCCCATTGAAACTGCTGTATTTATTTAGGAATACTTTTTAAGAGTACAATTGAGGTTTACTTTCTGATCTGCTTACTGAAGATGCTTCAGTTCTTCAACTTAATACACGATTCCAAAATTCCACCTATTGTATTTAAATACAGAACAATAAAAATGTTGGAAAAGTTATTTGAAAAATCTAACTTCTCTAAAATGTTTTATAAAAGAGTTTAAAATTAATGAAGATTTTAAAATATTACTTTTCTAACATAATAAAATATATATTAATAATTTTATAAATTTTAGCACAGAATTCTAAGAATAGATAATTCTTTTTTCAATTATTTAAAAATAAATTTCAAATGTTTTAAACTTTTTTATTTGGAAGTATAAGATTTGAAAAGACTTTTCTTCTGCTTTTAAATAATGAAATTATCTTTCGCATGTCTATAGATTATAATGTTCAGAACATCAACCCAAATCTGCATATAAAAATTAAAACACTTTTATATTAAAAATTTAAAAAAAATCATAATAAATTACTCTTGTACTGTTATTACTCTAATGAAAAAGAATAACACAAAAGTAACTTAGTTAATGTAGATAGGTGGGATTCTCTCACTCTTAGGTCTGTAAAAAATAAATAAAAAGATAATCATGTATAAATTGAAGATACATTACAAATCTTAGTTTTTATTGGATTATTATAACACAATAGACTTCCCCAAAAATGAAAAATTTATATGATATTAAATAGAAAAATTTACAAAAATTAGTTTTTGTATTTGAGTTACATGAAAAAAGAAAAGCAAACGTTTGTTAAATTATGCTTATACTTTTACATATTAATTATATAATTTTATATATGAATTAAAACCAAGAAGTGAACCCAGTATTTCCAGTCGTTTATTTTATTTTTTCGTATGCACTTTAAATATTAAAAAAAAGAAATTTTAATTTTTCAAAATTAAAATCATGTACAAAGTAAATGTTTAACTTTAATTTTCTTCAACTACTTGTATTTTGCTGATTTCAATAAAATATAGAAAAATCTAAGATAACAAACTCCCTATTTGTTCTAAAGCATAAATATTTATTACATACCATAAATGTTGATTTATCACTAATTACGAAGTCAGTGAAAAATGTTGTTTATTAATTTCTAGTAAACTTCAAAAATGATGTTTGAAACATTTAAAAAGAGCGATGTGTTTAATGTTTTATTTTGTGTGTATGAATTTTCTGTATATAATAATCAAAGAAGTAATAAATATATATTAACAAAATTTCTTGCTTATTTTTTATTTTAAATTTATAAAATATGCATTGTTAAAATAAAACAATAAAACTAATTTCCTTTGCAATCACTTAGATTGATAATTCATCAACATATGATGACATGAAAGTAATATGCCATTTTACAACAAGCTTGGAATAATCTATGCAAGAAAATATGCTTTTTTATAATAAATGCATCCTGTGAATTCAATTATTTATGCCTTTTAATTTCTCTGTAAATTAACTCTAATTAATTGCCCCTACTTAATACTGATTATTTACTTATAAATAATTATATCAGCATGTCTGCGAACACAGTGTACCAAATACATTGTTTGGTATTTATAACGATAAAAAAATTTTTTATAAGCTCAATTTATTCAGAAAAATATTTTAAAATTTTAACTGAACTTTGTTTGGGAAAAATTTTCTTTGGTACCAAGGCACTTAGACTGGAGATAAATTTTGGATAAGAAAATTTTTGGATTTAATTTTACAGTTTGGAAATTTTTTTTAAGTCATTGTTATTCGCACATCAAGAGCAGTTATACCTTTTGACTCTTAGGCAGCCATCCAGTCAGTCTCTACTGCTGAACAACCATAAATACTTGAAATTCAACAGTGTCAAGAATTCCTGAGAATTCTTGCTTTGAGAAAGAAGCAAATTGTTCTCCAGTGAATGCCTGGCCACTTTGGCTTATGGGGTTGTGAATTCGCAGATATTCTTGCAAACAAGGCTCTAATGGCTTTCTTCTACATCCTTCTTTACCCTTCTTGTATTGGAAGATTAAACTGTTTATAAAGCACATATTTGCTTATGCCTCACAAGGCTTGTATTGCTCAAAAATACTGTAATTTTTGTTCTTCTCTTATTATTAAGATGAAATGCAGTTGCCACTTTTCATCACAACAAGACATAACTGCCTAGCCTCTCATTTGAAGTGCTTGGGCATTCTTGCTGTTCCTACTTGTACCCTCTGCATATCTGGAGAAGTAATGGATAGGGACCATCTTTTCCCTTGTAGGGGCTCTTTACTACTCATCAGAGGAAGCAAAGTATTGGGAGGCAAAATCGCTCCTTAGGCAAATGACTTCGATCTATTTTTTCTAATTTACTTTTTTGTAACTTTTAAGTTCTTTGTATTTTTCCTTGCCATTAGAATTTTTAAAAAATTATTAATTAATTCTCATAAAGAAAAAATTTAATTTGTATGTAATTAGAATTATTTCAATATTTACACTGTGTACACTTTATCAATTGTTACTTTTATTACAATATTGTTTACATTTATTTCTCTTATAAATACTCCTACTATGCAGGAAAAATATACAGTTATTATATTTTATATCTAATTTTGAATTTTACCAAAAGTGCATTTTGGAAAACTAGTGGTTTTATTAAGATACTTGCTTTACAAATTATTAAAAAAAATCAACGAAATAATTTAATAAAAAATAATTTGCAGAAAAGTTTGATACATTTGTTTAAAAATTGTTTACAAACTCTGATCAATAATTAAATTTTTATAGATGAGATAGCAAATAGTACTGTGCATATTAACCTCATTAAATTCAAGGTATATAGAGAACAAAAATTGCTTATATATATATATATATATATATATATATATATATATATATATATATATATATATATATATATATATATATATATATATATATATAATGAAATTCTAGTTTTATATTCTAGTATATTATTAATCTGTTACTGATCCTGATTAGTTACAGACTCAAATTATTTTAATATTATAAATTTTTAAATTTTTCTTTTGTAAAAATATTAACTTTATAATTAATTATCTAAAAAATAACTCTCATTTAATCAATAATATGTCACAAATTGGTTTAATTAGTGTTAATTTCCTTGTCTTCATTGTTCTTGTTATTTCTACTTAATTAGTAGTTCTACATATTCTGCATTATATTTTTAAGCTAAGATACAAATTTAATAAATGAAATAAAATGTGATAATTGTATAATTTGTAAAATAATCAAATCAAGTTATCTCTTGGAAGAAATTTAATGTCATATTAAGTTTAAACATTCTGAATATTCAGTTTACGAAAAACTTGCTTTTCAGATATATAACTTCAAGATTTTATTGGCAGTTGTTCCAGGTTATTTTTCAAATATCATCTTATCTGGTCTGCCTGAAAGTAATATTAAAGTTTAACAAAACCAACTTTTATCAAATCATACACTTAATTAATTAAACTTTTAAACCTGATGAAATCATTTTTAAAATATTTTCTTATTGCTTCAGCTATTTGTCGAGTGTATTACATTAATTTTTATCTTTACTAAACAATCAACTTTTTACTATCATATTATCTTGGTGCACTAAATTATGAGTTATCAACATATAGTATTTGGATGTCTTCTATTTGGTAAATGAGACCATTGCAATTTAATAAATTCTTTTTCTTATTTTATTTTCCCTAAATTTTACTTTCAATTTGAATATATTGTTGTTTATATCTAAAATTATGGCACATTTTAAATAATTAATAAATGTCCAAAACTTATGCATGAATCTAAATCCATTTTGTGATTTTAAGAATCGAAACAAATTGTTTTTCCTTTTTCTTTTTAACTGTGTGAAATTTAAATATTTACTATAATATTAATTTTTTGGAAATGTTTTCTATATTGCAAAATATATCTATCAGATGTTTTTATAGAATTAGTATCACCTTTACTTATGAAAATTTTTTGGTGCTTTTCTTTCCCTTTATCTCCTAATATTAAATATCTGTTGTTCAAACCAAAACTATACAAAAACCATTTTATATTAGAATCTAAAACTATATATTCATATTTGTCTAGTTTTTTATTTTTATATAAGTGCTGTTTTATATGTAAAAACAAGATATATCTATTTTTCTTTTCTTTGTATTAAACTTAATGGTTTCAATTTAAAAAAAATTTTTTTGATCCAGTTCTAAAATGTTTAGCTCAAATCAAGTTGTTAAAAAAGCTAACTATACATAAACTACAACATTACTATTTATTAGTTTCTTACTTTACTATTTAAATATTTATATATTTATAGTATTTGCATTATTTTGTTAGAAATGCATTATATGTATGGAATCTTCCATGAAGAAGATACTAAATAAGTGAAAGGAAAATGCATAGTGATGTGCACAAGATTATTTATACCAAATGATGAGATTTCAAACAAATTTAAAATTATAAACTTATCAATTTGAGAAAATAAATCAACTCAGATTTCCTTGCTATGCTTTTATTGAAACCAAGACTACAACTTGTGAAAGTGCAATTCCTTAAAGATGTTTTCTTTTATGGTAATATTTTTCTGAAGATCTGTTTTAGGTATCTTATTGGTAGAAAAAAAAATGCATCGTCTAATCTTTTTCCATAAAATTATGTTTGGAGTAAAAATAATATTTTTTTCCTTTGAATATTAGTCTGTATTATGGAATATATGTCAAAAAATTTTTCTTTTAATCTGCAAAGATTATTCACACCTTTTTAATAGACAAAATTTTTTTATATTTTCTCAAGAATTATTTAAGAGAAATTATATTTTCTTTCCTTGGTGGTAAAATATAATTTCATTGTAAACGATTTTTTTTAAGTTTAGTAAATCTATTAAATTATTGTAAAACGCTTTCTTTGAGTTATTTTAATTGTAATAAAATTTGCATTCTAGTTATACTGCTGGTTTTGGCATTGTCTGCTTAATGCTTTTCTTAATTCTTATTTAATACAAAGTAAATAATTGTACTGTATATAATAAATATATATATTACTTATTAATAAAACACTGTTTAACAGTTTTTTTAAACATTAAAATCAAATATGAATGTTAAAGGATATCGATTGAAGTATAGAAAATTTATACCCTAGAAGGATAAATCATTTACTGTATTTCAGAATGCATAAAAGTCATAGGATCATAAAAATTAACCATAGCTTATTTTGTTGCTATTTTACACATTAATGTCTATCTTAGAAATTTTTATAATTTATATATATAATCTAACTAATAAGATAAAAGAATTTGTTACTTTTTAAATTAGTAATTAAATGGCCTACAAAAAGCTATTTGGAATATTTCTCTGATCTAACCATTTTTAATTTTACTGAATGCTTAAAATTTATTGGAACTTTGTTTTGCAGATGGGTGATCGCCATCGAAAAAGAGAATTAGGTCCTCCTCCTAGGTGGTTACATTGTCCAAGAAAAGGAGCTCTTATTGCAGGTATTTTACTCATAAATGTAAAGGAATACTTATTAGACTTTTGAAATTGTATAAACTTATCAATTTTTTTTTCCTTCAACAATTTATGAAGGTTGAATTTTTTTTTATTTGAACAGAAGGAAAATATTATATAATTAATTGGCATATAAATTAATCATACTGATTTTTAAATGTTTGTGTGAGTGCGTGCATGTATATAGCATTTTGTAAATAGGTTATTATAGTTTTTGTTATATTAATTGCAAATTTATTTGACGAAAATCTGTACCATTAAATTGAAAGTGCATTGATTAAGCAGTTACTTACAACCTTATCTATCCTATATCTTTTGATTATTTACAATTTTTTGCATAATTTGATGTGCAAATAAAATTTCTTATGTCAAATATTACTTGGATACTAACTGTCAGTTATTTGTTATGATTATACCTTTATCTATGTATATGATGAATATAATCCAAATTTCAAGTCTTCATAAAACAAAGAGTTCCAATTTTCTATTTTTAATATCATTATCTGTTAATATTTCTCATCAGTTATTAGTACTTTTATGTCTGAAATGCTTGTTCCCCACAGCATGCAATTATTCAGTTTGGAGTATAGTGCTGTTAAAGATAGAAAAACTTTAAGGTATACTAGATTCACTTCTGTATTCAAAAATATACAAATGCACATTTTTAAAAACATAAGATCTAATTACCTTTATAAATCTTTGTTCATTACATTTGGTACATTTATAAATCTTTGTTCATTCAAATCTGAACAATTAAGAAAACATTTATAATTTTTTGTGATATCTATTCAAAATCATTTTATCAAAATACAGATCTTAAATTTTCAAGTTCTAAAATTCAGTTTTTGTGAATAAATTATTAAATTCCAACTATGCTATTAGAAAATTATTTAAGAAAGGTTTTTTAAAAAAATTTACTCAATATTTAGAGAAAAAGTTTTACAATTTTGTACATTTAGTTTTCTCTTTGAGTGTACCACATGAATTATTGTTAACATCTTCTTTAGTTACACTTTGCTATAAATATATGGAAAAGTGTGGCAATACCTTATTAAAAATTTCTTGATTTGTTAGGTTATTCTAAATGTTATTTATAAATTTAACTATTTATCACTAAGAAAAAGGATTATGTTTAACATATTCATTATGATTTATATATATTTTTATGATGTATTCAAAATATTAGTAACAAAATAGCTTAATTTTAAATACATATATATATTTTATGATTTATTTCACCATTTTTAAGTTTTATTGTTTCACTTGTTTTTTAAACTTAATTTGCTTTCTCAATAAAACTTTCAATAAATTTTTCTTTTTATAATACATTGGTTGTGAAATTTTAGAATTTGTGTAATCACAAAATTTTTTAACTTTTTATAAGACTGATTGCATAAAAAATCATTTACATTTAATAGTTGTAAAAGTATACTCATGTGTAATACAGGTAAGTTTTGATGAAACTTTGGTATTTAATTTAGCATGCATATTTTTAAGCAATATTAGTTATGTGTGTAATGAATCTTTTTCAGATAAATTTGTAGCCTTTAAAACTCCTTTAGATGAAACATATGATTCACAAATTCCTGAAGAATGCATCTTTTCTCCTTCCATGATTATATCATCTTTAGCTTGTCAGAAGGTAAAATTTAATGTTTTTCCTATATTTTTGTTCATTGCATTTAATTATTTTATTTCTATTTACTATTCTTATACCTTGGTTTTACTATAATATATAGATAGAAATTCCCACTCAAAAAATATTTTGTCAAGTATTTTATTTCTTGAAATAGTAAATTATATGTTTATTTCCATAGTTAAAACTTGGCCTGTGGATTGACTTGACCAATACTACTCGTTTCTACGATAAAAGTGAAGTTGAAGATCACAACATCACTTATGTCAAACTTCAGTGCCGAGGGTATGCTTCGGTTTATTATTTCTCATTGAAATTTCAGTTTTAAAATCAAATATCCATCTTCATTATAAAATAAAGGCAATAGTTAAATGTGTTATCATGAAAATGTTAATAATATTTAACTATTATATTCAGTATTATATGTATTAAAATAAAATTGAAGTGAAGTCGAAGACTAACATAACTATGTCAAACATATTGAGTGTAAGCTTCTATTTCATACTTCAGTTTCATTAAAATTTCTGTGACTATTAGTTTTAAAGTGAAAACCTATATACTTAAAATGATTAAGTGGATTGACATTGAATTGTTAATAGGACATAAATGGTATCTTCGTTTCATATATTAAATCAAAATATACAGCAGTTAAAAAATTTGTTTTTACAACAATTGTTATTTATTTTTAACTTTGTTTTAACAGTGTTTTAAACTAAATTAGAATGAAATAAAAATTCCAGTTTATTTTGAGCAGATATCATTTAAAGATAGATATTGGTTGGTGCCTTAATTATGCAAAATATTAAAAATAAAAAAAACTATTGTTACAAAATAGTATAAAGCAATATTTTCTTGTTTCTTTGAATAATTTTATGATTAGGAAAAATAGCTTTAATTACATCTATCTTTCAGATAAAATATAAAAATTGCATTTCTATAAGGTTAAAATCTGTCTAACATTTAGTCACAAATTTATATATATATATATTTATATATACACACACACATACCACATTGCAACAGAAGTTTTCTTTCACCACCAGTATTGTCTGCGCAAACAATTTATGTTGGCATATTCATTTAAACGTCAGGCGATTTTTTATCTTTGAAAGAAGCTGACTTACTTTATAGCTCTTGTGAGGTCTATAATACCATTATTAACATTAAATACAAGGTATCTGAAATAGAATTATCACACTACCATATTAGAACCATCATTTACTTCCAGTTCTATTTGTGAAAATCAGCTACAGAATGTCACCTAATCATGTTCAGCTTTGGGTGTTACTGTTTTATTAAAGACATGTGAAGGTTTGATACTAAAAGTGCAAAAACAAAGACTATAACATTCAAAGAAGTAGAGTGCTGTGGTCAGTCTATTAATGTTAATGAAACTTGAAATTTATAGAAGAAAATCAGTATTCAACTATTTGAGAGCTAGCTAAGGAATTAAATGTAAGTGCTATGTCCATTAGTCTTCTTATACATTGTATAAACTCAATGTACGAGTTCAACATGATCTGACTCAAGCAAATAAGGGCAGGCATGTTCAAGCTTTCTCTAATCTGTTTGAATATCAATGTAAAGATAAATTTTCGACAAGATCATCACTTGTGATAAAAAGTGAGTTTATTTCAACAACACAAGCCAAAAAGAGGGTTGGTCTGCATCCAGTGAGCTTGTCGGTAGCATTAGAAAACCAATTTGACTAACAGAAAAATTATATTTATATCTGATAGGATTACTGTGATATTATCTACAAAGATTGTCTGAAAAAAGGTAAAACCATCGATAGTAGTGTATAAGCATCATGCTATAAACCACTGTCGATGGTTTTCTGTATTAAAGCTGTTTTCAAATCCAAATGTACTATTTTCTGTTGCAAGAAACTATTGTTTCATCAAGATAATGCAAGACCATACTTGTTACATTTACTATCTGGACTATTCAGTTAGGATCGTTTGCCCACACTCACTATGTAGCTTTGATATTCCTTCTTAGAACTTTTACCTTCTTTCACTTTTGTAGTTACATCTTGCTGGTGCTATCTTTGATTATGCACAAGATGTCTCCAGTAAAGTTGGTTTGTTTTTGGACTTGTGGCCACCAGTTTTCTGGGCTAAAGGCTTTGAAAAATACCAAAATGGGGCAGAGAATCATAGATATTGGTAGTGATTACTACACACACAAAAGGTGTTAGTTTTCTAACTTTATTAAGAATATTTTTGGTATATATATATATATATATATGTATGTATGTATGTATATATATATATATATATATATATATATATATATATATATATATATATATATATGTATGTATGTATGTATATATTGTGTTTAAGTTTTTAATCATTTTTATTCTTGAATACAATAGTTAACAATACTGTTATCTATAAAAATTCTTAATTTAAATAAGCAAAATTTATTTTTGTTTCAATAAATATATTATAAGATTTCAACTTTTGCTGTGCCTGTTACTGGCAATATATGAAATGCCAGCATTTTTCTTCACCAAAATGTAAAATAAATATTATAGACTTCCCTTTGGCATTGTATATAATATGTAAGCATTTTAAAAAGCAAATTCTATTTAAACAAAATATGAAAAAAATAATGCTCGTGATATGGCTATTATTTATACGATGTTAATTTTTTGAAAATAAATATGCAGGGCTGCTGCTTTTCAGTCCTGTAAATTTTTGAAAATATTTAATTTTGAAATTTTAATTTAAAAATTACATTTTAAGATATTCTTTTAAAAATTATTAAATTATATTTCGTTGCATAATTAAGTCTATTAATTTCCTAACATCAATATGGTGAAATAATTCAATTACAAATATCTTGTGATACTGGCCATTTCTTTTAACTTCAGCTCCAAAAATTATAAATCTCTCAAATAATTATTTATGGTAAATTAGTTTTGTCCAAACTAAGAATGAAAAAAACTTGTGAAACAGACATAATGAATTGTGATGTGTTGATAATAAAATTTTAATTCATTGAAATATGTTTACTAAGAAAGTAATATTATGAGTAAATATTTTATTGTTAGAAAATTTGGTGATTTATCATTATAATTATTGTTTAATTATATTTACATATTGTGTTTAAAATATTTTAAGTCTTCTGAATCACATTTAACAATAATAATTCATTTTAAATAAATTTTTAATGCTATATTTATATTTGATATGTACTGATTTTTTTCCAAATTTATCATGGATTTTTATTTTTTATTTCATATCACAAATGATATTAGTTTTTGTTTCTATTTCTTTTATAGACATGGAGAATGCCCATCAGTGGAACAAACTAACACATTCATTAAGTTATGTCAAAAGTTTATTGCTAACCATCCACTGGAAATAATTGGTAAGTTAATAATTTATCTCTAATATTAACAGGGTTTTCGTAACTCCTTAAAAAATTTTCATTGCTCTTGAAACTTCGGGAATTTTGACTTAATTCCTTGAAAATCTTAAATTACTCCTGGAATTTTTATTTACCTTGATATACATTTATTTGATTTTTTCGTTTATTTGAAAATATTTTGACTTTTTGTAGTTTCAAAATATTTTTAATAAAATTGTTTGAAAATCTAATTGAGTATTTGTGTTTAATGTTACCACTAGATGGTGGCACAATCAATATTAGGTTGTTGAATTCATAACTATTGACTGTTGTATTTTTACTGTTAAAGATCTAGTTTTGTCACAATAATTTCATTATAATCTGGTTTAATTGTATTTAGATTTATGTGTGTGAAATGAAGTAAATTAATCCCCAAACAATATGTTGTGCAATCAGAAGGACGATTTTAATTGAGTCTTTTTATTGTGACTTTTGTATTTGCTTTTGTTTTCATTATATTATATAAAATTCACTAAATACTAATATTTATATATATATACATACTTTCCATGTCTCTCCCACGGTGGAAATTGCGTATAATTTCAGTTATTTTTGTTTAATTTATTTATGAATGAAATAAAGACTGAAATAAATTATTTAACATGCCTGGTGGAAGTTTCACTGACCAGTGGACTATGAAAAAGCCATACAAAGATTAGCTTTTGCATGATTCAGAAAAAAACACATACTTATCAGCTACTTTGCAAGAAAGACTTCTGTACTTCAAATATGGGTGAATCAACTGTCAAATCCAATATGAAAGAGAAAAAAATGTGTATTTATTAGAGCAGTCTGCATCTTTCAAAAAATCAACTTATTTAAAAGATTTTTCATTACTGCTGTTCTTGTTAAAGAATGTGAGCCCAAATCTTGTTCTGAAATTTCAGGTTTATTTTTTCTTCAAAAGAAACTTTTTAAACTGAAATTCTATGGACCTTTAAAGTTATAAGCAGTAGATTCAGTTACAGTTCTTGCTGCAATATAAATTGTCTCTTTTAAGTAATGTTTCCAGACAGTGCTATCACAAAGTAATTTATTTGTGCTGAAAAAAGTATGCATATTTAATAACTTTTGGAATTGCTTCTTATTTGTACAAATTATTGAAAGAAAAACTTAAGAATGCTAGCAATTATATCTTTCTCTTTAATGAAAGCTTAGATTATCATCTGCAAGATTTTATATATGTAAATAACAAAGAAATGAGAAAATCTATGTAATGATTAAAGGAATAGAAAAATCTAGAATATGGACAGGAACTTGTAGAGTTTTAAAAAGTTTGAAAGTAAACAGAAAAAAATTTAGAATTGCTTTTATTGAATAATAATTTAGAAAAAAAATCATCCTGTAAACTTTATCTAATAGTTGTATTTGTTCTGAGTAAGTATATATTTGAAAAGAGGCTGTTATACACATCTTGAAATGCTAAATAAATGCATAGATAGGAATCTATTGAAGATGTTTAAAAGACTATAAATTTACTCTTTATTTTATGCAATGCATAATCCAGTAATATAAAAAGTTATGATTAAATGTTATAATTAGTTTTTTCTGTTATAGATGTAAGTTCTTTGAAGTAATCAATAAATATAATTCTAACTTAAATGAAAAAAAATATCCTCATTAATATATTTCTTTATTTACAAATATAGTTAAAAAAATGTTGCATGTACTTAATTATATGCATATTTGGTTAAGAACTATTTTTAAAATAAAATTTAAAAAAATAATATAAATGTTAATACTTCCTAGGGAAATTTTTTACTTGACTTCTGGAAAATTTTTGGAATTTTTAATTTTTAAATTTGATTCTTGGAAGTCTGTACAAACTCTGTATTCTTTCACATTTTAATCTCCTTTGTTTATTTCTATGTATCTTTTCAGGTGTGCATTGCACCCATGGATTCAATCGAAGTGGTTTTCTTATCATTGCATATTTGATAGAAAGTTTATCTTGGAGGTAAAAGATCTTTTTTAGCTTAATTTGGACTCTTTTATATTGTATAGTTATTGGATGTTAAAGCAAAATGGTTTATATTAATTTTTTAATTTGATATTTATAACTTTACTTCCTGTTAAATGAGCTCCAGTGGCTCAGTTGCTTTATGCCACTTTCCATTAAGATCAGCAAAGTGAAGCCTCATTTGCTGCAGGCAGTAAACCTCTTCCTTACTGGGTTGCTGGAGCTCCATGGGACTTGTCCATGTTAATATGTGACATCCAAAGACCTTTCGCTGTTCTGTTATGGATGTGAAAATTAGGGTGCCATCTCAGGTGTGACCTGGTCATTTCAGTTTGGTTCAAAATTACGCGATACTTGGTGATAGGCAAATATTCCAAACCTGTTAACTTTAAGGAACAGTCTGGGGCTCACCTGCACCACAATGTATATATCTGTTAAATACTTTTACTGTTGTACTTCTGAATTATTAAAGTCTTCGATACATTTACACAAAAAATGTTTTTTCCCCCATTTAAGCAATTAATTTTTATTTATTTCCCAATTTTCATTGACAGAAGTAAATTTTTAATTTAATGTTTTTTTGTGGAAGGAAGCTCTAATTTTCTATACATTGTGAAATAAACTGTAAAATTATAGTTATGGGATGCACTTATATAATATTTTTCAATTTTTATTATCTTTCATGAAAATTAGTTTATTGCTGGGAAAGTAAATTTGAAAACATCTTTTTGTTTATTCATTTTCATCAATATATTGGCAGTTATTTGCAATTTAAGTAATCAGTTATTTTTATTTTTGAGAATATAATCTAAAAATTTCTTTTGATAGTAATTGTGTAGTATTCTATTAATAATAATAATAATAGTAAATAAAAATTAAATAAAATCTGTATTGTTGAAATAGAAATATTTATTGTATTAAATATGTGTTATGTGTATATTTAATTTTATATAAAAATTAGCATAAGTGCTAAATTTATCATAAAAGTTTAGAATGAAATTGAGATTTGTCAAAACTACTAAATGGAAGTTTTATTTTTTAAGATTCTTAAATGTAAATTTTATTTTCAAACAGTTATTTGTTATCTGATTTGATATTAAAATAAAATTACTTTTGCAAAAACTTTCATACATGTAGCATTTATTTAAAAACCAAAACTGTATTAAAAGCTTAGTTAAAAGAGCAAAAGCTTGTGTGCTTTAGGAAACACTTTACTCAATTTCTTATTCGTTTGTTAATTTTTAGTTTCCTTATTTTTTCTCAAAACTGAAGTGAAGCTTTAAGTTACTTTTAAATTGAAAGTTATTTGTTTAGCGTATTTATAAGATCAAGGTCACAATTTTTTCTATATTTTTAAATTTTTTTGTTCTTTTCCACTTGTGTTTGTGAGTTAAATTTTTACTTGTTTTCTCCATTTTTATTACATGAATATACATTTTTGAATTTTTATCTTACCATGCTTTCTCTGTTAAAATTGAAAATTCTGATCCACAACTTCTTGGATAATTAACAGAAGAAGCTGCAGTTACATTTTATGTAGATTATGTCCAAGATTAGTAATATAAATTTTTTTTTTATATTACGTCCTTATGTTGGCTCTTTTGAGCATAATAAGTCTTGCAGTCCAATAAAGAAATTAAGTATTTCCAGGCTGGAAAGCATCTTGAAATGTGAAGAAGTGCAGGCTTCCTGGAGGACAGAACATTTCCAAAGATGCTTACCATCCATGTCAACATGTAATATAAAATATAAATAAAACATTAGTAAAATCTCATTTTTTCTAGTGAAAAATATGTATCTAAATGTAAAAAATATGTAATACAGATCTTATATCTTTTGCATTATTGCATACAATTTATTAATTTTGAGGAAGCTGACTTAAATATTTAATTTTTCAGTGTTGATGCTGCAATCAGAATATTTAGTCAGGTAAGTTTACTTTTCTTAAATCAGAATAAAATCAAAATTTTATTCTTCAGAAAGATCATATAAATATTATAAATTTAATATAATTTAAACTGTTTTTCAATTAAAAAATTTAGAAAAAAATCAGTGTTTTCAGTAGCTCCTAGAATCTTGTTTATTAAAAATCAATTGAAATTGATAGTAATTTTTAAATTATTAGTTTGCTATCATATTCAGAAAATATTATCAAATTCTATTATATTATTGCATATTAAAAGTACCTAATTATAGTCAATAATGAGCTTTTTTTCTTGAAGTGCACTTCTGGACTATTTGTTGCTGTGTAATAATTTATAATCTTAATTATATATCTTTTTAATCTCTTAAATAGTTGAGTAATTGCTTTTGTAATTCAAATTAATTTTTTTAATATGAAGTAGATTATTTACATAACTTAATATTCTTAACTTTATACTCTCTTTATATTTTTTGTTTATTTTTCAATCGATTATGTATGTTGATATTTTAAATCTTGATTCTTTGATATAGGCTCGTCCTCCAGGAATTTATAAAGCAGATTACATCAAAGAGCTATATAGACGATATGATGATGAAAATTCAGCACCTCCTGCACCTCCTCTACCTGATTGGTGTGATGGTACATATATTATTTTCATCACAGTTATTATTTAAACCTGATAAAATTAAGTTAAGAATTTCCATCTTTTTGCTTATGCAATTAACAGCTGTTTTAGAATTAATATTTAACCATGAAATTATTCAATTGTTTTATAATGTATCTCATAATCAACAAGTAAAAATAGTGCATTAATTTTGAATTTTATTTTAAGCATAGGATTTGTATTTAAGCATATTTAAAAATTAAAAGTGAATATTTTTTTATTTCATTTTTTAGCACTTATTACCAAATAGTTATTTAATGTTGATGGGAATAAATTTTAATTTTATGATGAATTTTAAAAATTAAATAAATTGCAGTGCAAATTTTTATTTATTTTATATATATATATATATATATATATTACTTGTAAACAATTTCTTTAAAAAGATAAAGTTATAAATTATGTCTTATATGGTTGTAAAAAAAAGTGTTTTTACTACAAATATCCAATAATCTTAACCTTTGATTACAAGTCTTTAAGAAATATTATCTCATTTTTATACACTTAACTTTAACTTTGTAAATGAGGAAATAAATTTATATATTTATTTCAAAATAAATTATATTTAGTTAGAAATAAATTAAAAAAAACTTTTATTCTGTATTAAATTTAGAGGAAGACAATGTTGAAGATGATGGTACATTTATAAATGGTGATAGTCATAATAATACTGACATGAGACCTCCTGCAAAGAAACGTAAAGAGTTTCATCGAAAGGTTTGATTTTATTTTTAATTTTTATTTTTTCATCTTCATGTTTACATAAAATTTTAGTATATATTTAATGGGACTAATATTTGTTTATATAATTGCATCCTTGGACTATGAAAAATATGAGTTATTAACATGTTCTTCAAAAATAACCATTTCCCTTTTGATATCTTCATCTTACTTTATTGTTTAACCATTTATTCAATTGTTTAGATAACAGCTTAAAAAATGTATCATTTTTTTTTAACATTGATAATAGTGTTTACTTTCTTTTGAGATAAGGTTAATTTGTTTTATTTCTTTTCCTAAGAAATAAAAATTTTAATAGCTCTTTAACATGAAATACTCATAGAATCATTACATAAAATATTTATAAAATCGCAGTGTATAAAATTAGTATTTATTTTTAATATTTTATTGTATTTACTGGCTGAGAAAAATCAATTTTGCTTTATCAGTTTACTGATTATATTTTTCTTTTCTACAATAATACGTAAGTTTAGCACTTCATATTGTTTGCATATATATAAATAAAACTTTACTTCATTTGTAGTATCATTGTGTATGAGGGTAAACAGAAATGTAATATACACATGCTTATATGTGCAAAGAAAATCTAATTACAAAATGTGCCAGATGAAATGTGATACTCCTAACCCTATTAAGAGACACAAATTTGAGCTTGCTAAATTTGTCCAGTTTATTTTGAAAAGGGGAAACCTGTAGATGCATTCCAGGGTTACATCACTGCATGTCAAACAGCATATTATTACAGTAGTTTTTAACTGGTGGAAAAATAAATTCTAATGAGATTCATTGTCTTTTATGTGAAGTTTATATTTGAGGAGGTGGTTGATAGGTTCACAGAAGAGTTAAGTAAATTGCGAAGACAATGTAGAAAGCTCTTTAATAGAGCCAAAAAGAATGTTGAGGGGCAGAAATATAAACTGGCACTTACCACTTATAATAAAGCTATCAGGAATTCTAAAAAGAATTCTTGGCAAAATTACTGCACTGACATTAAAACTGTATCTGCTACTGCAAGACTCATTGAAATAATGTCTAAAGACAGGAACTGCTGTCTAAACACTCTTAAATTGCCAAATGGTAAGTTTTCAGAATCTGAGAGAGAGACACTGGCTGAACTGTTCAGAGTTCACTTTCCAGGTTCCAACGAAATAAATGGAACTCCTAATTTTACACTCTCTACATCAAATTGTGGTAGAAGTAAATGGGATGTTGCCAAAAAAAATTCATAACTTATGATCGAACTAAATGGGCAATGTTTTTTAAATCACCAGGAATAGATGGAATTGTACCGGCTCTGCTTATTGAGGGAGTCCAGTGCATTGCTCCAATTCTCTGTAGAATTTTTAGGGCAAGTATAGCCTTTGGGAATATACCTATTGCTTGGAAGCATACAAACGTAATTTTTATTCTAAAATAGGGAAAGATAATAACTATGAAGCTAAATCTTTTAGACTTGATCATTTGTCTATTTATTACCTTTGGCTCAGTAGTCTGGTGGCCTAGAATCAAAAATTAAACTGCTAAAGCAGAATTAACAAAATTATAAAAGATGCTCTGTGTAGCTATCTCTGTATGTATTAGAACTACTCCTATATCTACACTGGAAGTTTTGATTGGTATGCCTCCTCTTTACATGCGTATTTGAAGCAGAAGCAATACTTAGCATGAAGAGGCTTAAAAATACAGGTCAGTAGAAGGACAACTCTAGATTTTTGTCTTGGGGGAACTTCAAAGCTGATATAACTAGTCATCCTTTTGTAAGTATGTCTCCTGATTACACGATTGTTAAATATGCTTTTGATAAGCCTTATGCAATCAAATTTCCCTTGAGAAAAGATTAGAATAATGTTGACATCAGTGAAAACTGTATCTATTGGTATACTGATGGCTCAAAAATGAATTCCAACGCTGGGGCTGGTAATTGTTGTTCAGCTGATGGTACAAAGTTATCATTCCCTTTGGGTAAACATACAACTGAATTCCAAGCAGAAGTCTTTGCCATTCTCATGTGCAATAGAATATGCTTGGACAGAAACTATTCTTGTAAAAGAATAATTATCTCTTCTGACAGTCAAGCTGCATTACTAGCTCTTCATAGTCTACTGTAACTTCTGTTCTTGTCTGGGAATGTTATCTCACTCTGTGTAAATTAGTTAATAATAACTCCATAACTTTAATGTGGGTGCCTGGGCACTATGGTGTTTCTGGCAATGAATTAGCTGATGAGCTGGCAAGGACTAGATCAACAACTGACTTTTTTGGTCCTGAATCAGTACTAGGTATTTCTAAAGAATTGATCAGAAAGAATGTCTTTGATCTCTTCAGAAAACAACAGTTTATAAATTGGTACAATGCCAATCATCAAAGACTAGCAAGGCTGTTAAATAGCATGTGCCCTAATAAAAAGCAAAAAGAATTATTAAAGCTCAATAGAAGCAGTCTAATGAAAGCAGTGGGACTACTTACAGGACACTGCCACCTTAAAAGACATCTCACCATAATGGGAGTTTCAGATGATCCCATTTGTAGAGATGGTCATTATATGAAAGAAACTTCATTACACATCTTATGTGAATTTGAAGCCCTTTCTGCACATAGATTTGAACACCTGGGTCAGCACTTGATTGAATCTTGGATGTTGCAGGAAATTCCAGTAAAATGTCTGCTGAATTTTGCTTCAGCCACTGGTCTCTTCAAATAGGGCTTTCTGAGGGATATAGTATTATATATCTATGGTCGTAGTGCTATGTTCTTTTGGAACCACACTATCTTAAATCTAAATCTAATCTATGTTCATAGAATGGTTTTTAAAACTACTTTCCTAAAAAAGATGGAACTTGTAATAGGTAATCCCTTCCATGAACAATAAACATCACAAAACTATTAACAATTTGAAAATGACTAGCAAATTACTAAAAAAATTGCAAAACATATTGGAATATCCAAGAAGCATGTTGGCTTCATGATTTAGCAATTATAATATACTATAAAACTAAACAATAGGTATCTGCTTTGTCTCTTAGACAGGCACAGTGTTAACTCAGGTGGATGGAATGATTTTTTATAGTATTACCATGATCAAAAATGCCTTTTCTTTTGTATATTATATCAAGTGATTGTTCCTATGGTAATAAGTAAAACCTAAAGAAGAAAAGGTTGAAGGTTGAATTTCAATGTTTTTTTTTTTTTTTTTTGCTTAAGTTTAAGGGGTTTTAATTTTGTCTAACTGATGGCTAGATTTATGCAATTGATTTTCTGGAATGAGGTTACAAGATAAATTTTCAGTATGTACAGATTCTACAACTCTGATATTAATTTTGTCATTTTAGTGGAGCAAATAATATTGTAATAGAATGATGCTCATCCATACATATTATATATAATATTCAGGTTCTGGACTTAGAATGAATTTAGCATGTTCCTCATTCCCTTAATATTGATCTTTTTTTATCCCTTAAGGAAGACCCTAAACTTAAACATTATACCACAGATGATGAGATGAAAGCAGCTGTCAAGTCCTGGAATTGATAAAAATTGGAAAAAAAATTTCCTTGACCGAATAAAAGAACTATTACATCTTGAGAAAAGTTTATTAACCTAAACAGCGTAAAATATGTTTTTCTTTTGAACCTTAAGAATTATACTTTAATGTTCTTTAAATACTATTTTTCATTCCTATTCTCATGTGTATATTATTTTTCTGTCTATTTCATATATATAAATGTGTGTGTAATCTATTATATGTATGCATTATTTATTATATATGTGTGAATGAGTGATCGAGTGAGAGAGAGAGAAATAGTTTTACTATATTACATATTAGTTTTTAATCAATCACAAGTCATGTTGTAAACATTTAAATTTTTAAATATTAAAAGAAATTTTTTCTTTATAAAAATATTTCTTATACCATCATATCAGTTCATTGATTAAGAAAATTTATTTAAATTCTAGAATTTATTTTGGAAAGAGAATTTTAAAATTATATATAAATTTAAGTATGGGAGGAATGTTTAATGGTTTAATAACTCATATCACCACCATCATTATACAGTCATATTTATACATTCTGTAAAAATAAAATTCCATAGAAGGAAAAATTATATCTTGTAATTATTGTTACTTTTTGCTTTTTTAAATTTTATTATTTTTAGAATATTGGAAATAAGGAAAAATTATATCAGTATTTTATAAATCAGAAAAATGTGTTTATTTTGGCACCATTTAAATTTGTTATACTTTGCTAAAAGATTGTTAATTTAACAATATATTCATGCAGGATTTGAAATATCTTACATGTTTTACAAATTTGTATCACAAAATTTTTTGCTTAATTCCATATGTGATATTTTATTGAAAATAGTGTCATTCTAATGTTTTGAAGTCCACTGTTTTGTCAAGGTTGCAAAATCACAGTCAGTTTTCATTACACTGGAAACGTGAATGTATTTTTAATTTTTACAGTTGTTTGGAATTATAAGTTATCAATTAAATTTCCATGCATCATATTTTTTATTTTATTATATACATTTATTGGAATTTATTCATTTCTTTTACTTTTTTGAAATAAATAATCAAATATACATAGACTTTCTCTTATAGTTAATGAAAATTTGCTTTTTATTCATCAAGTTGAAATGCATATTAGAGCAGTACTGTGTAAACACTGAACAGGATGTTTTGTTGAATTATAAGTAGAGAAAAAACAATTTTTAAATTTTCGAGAAAACAAATTTTATTTGTTGAAACATGCAGTAGAGAATATTTGCGAAATATTTCATAAGGAAAGATGAAGGTTTAAAAAATACAATTAATATAAATTTCATATATGATTAAAACTGGCCAAAACATACTGATAGAGGAATAAATCCTTCAATCTTTCAAGGCCTTATTAGGTAAAAGAAATTGACATTAAGTAAAATTTAAAAGATTGGGCACACAAGTTTTCTTTAATTTATGATATTTTTAAGATTTTCAGGAATAATTAACTATCATGACTAATAGAATTAAAAGTCAATTTTTTCGAAAATTTATAAAGCTAAAATTATTTACTTAAATTTAAACTCTGTGGCATGACAGCCCAAGTAGGCCAAGGCCTACAGTGCCCACCTCTGTTTTTCTGACCAAGGGGCCCAGGGGTCAAAGCATATGTCCCTATTAGATATGGTCAGCCTTATGCAAAACTCTCAGTGTTTAGTTCCCAAGCATGTTTAGTACTCAGTTTATCAACCCACTGAAAGGATAAAAGGCCAATTCAAATTTTCTCAGCCTTAGGATTGAACCTTGGGAGAATGAAATGCTGCCATTAAGCCACCAGGCTTCAAATTATTTACATATTTCTTATTTTTATTTATATTACCTGATCATAAAATTGTATTTATGTGAAATAAAAAGCAGAAAAAAATATTTTTTAAACTGTTGTCGTTTTACTAAATATTAATATTTTAGTCAAAAATATAACTTCTGCTTTATTTTTAGTTTTTAAATGTAATAAAAAAAGAAAATTTTTAAATGTTTTTGAATTATATAATTTTTTTCATGGTTGTTTTATGAGTGATGATTATCTAAGTTTTTTGTGTTACTGAATTTCTAATTAATTTGTTATAGTGTTGTTATATTTAGAATATATAGAAATGTTATTAATTTCAAGTTTGATCTAAATATTACATGCTGCAATGCAATATAAGGATTTTTGTAAATCTAATGTAGGATATAGAGGAAAGTATGTTAAATAATAAAAAAGTAAGTTTAATTTTGTATAACATATCTGTCTTTTATCATGTCAATGTGTTGATATTCAATTATTTTAAAGATTGATTAATCATAAATGAAGTTGATATCTATAAAATGTAACTTGTTTATGATACAATTCAATTTTATGCATTGTAGATCGGATGTGTACTGTGGAATCTCAACGAGATTCATTATTTTCTCTTTAAATTTATTTTTAAGAATCAAATTGTACAAATAATGAATACATACAAGGTGATTGAAAGAATTTTGAATTAATTCTCAAAATCTATTCTTTCTAAAAAAAAAAAAAAAAAAAGGAATCACTGAAATAATGCAGTAAATGGAAAAAATGTTCACAAATAAAAGTAAAAAGTTTAATTGTAAAATTAAATTTATAAATACTAATAAATTGTTAAAATACAAAATTCATGTTTTGAATTTTCAAATTTTGAATTACATTTTATATGAATATGTCATTCCTTCATTTTCTGATTCTTTGTTAGTTTGTCTGGTTGTTCATCCACTCACCTCTTGTTTTCATTCTGATTTTTACTTTTAGCTTCAATAGTTCATAAAAGTTTCATTTTTGTGTACACACTTCACTCTTTTTATTGTGAGTCCTATTTTCTTATTAATGATATCAAATTATATGCTAGAATTGTAAAGAGTTAAAATATTGAATTTAAAGATTATTTAAAAAGTGAAAAGCTAATTTTTTTTTTTTTTTTTTTTTTTTTTAAAATGAGATGTAAGTATAAGGTATAAGCATTTCATTTTTAAAAATATTTTTTTCTGCAAAAAAGTATTTTTACAATTTACATTTAGAAAATCAATTCCATGAAAGTAAAAGATGTTAAAATTTTAACCTATCATAATTAATCATAACCAGTAATGATGAAAATATGCATAATTACTTAATAATACATATTAGTGATAATATGTGAACCATTTAGTTTCAACTGGTTCTGCACTAAAACATTTAATTATTAAATAATTCCTTTCAATAGAGTGGTTTCATTTCCACAAAACGATAAGTCATTTTGCTAAACGAGATTGGAATATTTTTATTCTCTTCTATTAAATATTAATAATCAACATTTAAAAATTTCCCTGCTCAGATTTTAACTTTATTTTTTCCAAAGACTTGAAACATATTTAAATTAGGATAAATTAGATATTTATTTTGCAAAAAGTTGAAAATCATTTAAATTAGGATAAATTTTTGTTATTATTGAAATTACTCTTATTCAGTATCAAATCATATTTGTATCCTAATGCTTCTGGAAATTATAGAGAAAAATTATAAAATTGCTTTTAAGAGAACTATTCTGTAAAGTGTTTAAAAAGTTGAAATGGCTAAGCCCATGGCAGAGGGATGATTGTAAGCTAAAATTAGAACTTATAAAAGGAAATTCTTTTTATATGTCAATTATTTTTACTCTTTTTATCTGCATTTTTTTAATATCTTTTAAGTTTTAGAGGGTTTGTGGAAGCATTATCCTTTAACAACCTAAGTTTGAAATGGCAAATTCATTGCCGTGGACTATTTTTACAAGCAAACTACATTCTTTACAGCGAATCAGTTAGAAAAACTG
The DNA here is from genome assembly GCA_030067965.1 of Latrodectus elegans. Classification (NCBI taxonomy): domain Eukaryota; kingdom Metazoa; phylum Arthropoda; class Arachnida; order Araneae; family Theridiidae; genus Latrodectus; species Latrodectus elegans. Next base: position 89,821,019 of record CM057820.1, on the reverse strand, counting down.
AATACGTCATCCAATATTTTCTTGTTGGACTTTCCATGAAATTTTAGGTCTTCATTTTTTGGACCTCTTCAATTTGTTTTTGCAAATATTTTTTTTTTTTTAACTGAATTCAATTGATTTAATTTAATAAAAATCCATTTCTTTTTCCAATATAATATATATCAGTATTATAACTTATACAAAAATATTTTTAAATTGTCCTTTCACTTGTTTAAAATTTGTCCTTATATGTCAATTTAAAAGTATAAATTGATCACACATAATGTTTAATTATATTTGAGGTATGTTTAGTATATCCTATATTGTCATTATTTTTTACATCCCAAATGCTTTTAAATATTTTATTTAATAATAATGATGTTTTCGATATATTATAGGATTGAAATACGAATTAATATTACCGGTTCACTTATTAATTAATACAAATAATTTTTTTCTTAAAATTATTTGCTAATATGAATTATTAAATCTGTTATGTACAGTCATTTTTCCTAGTTAAAAATAATCTTATTTTAATTCTTATTTAGTAAAATTAAGAAAACCTTTCTTGAAAATATCAGTTTCAAAATAAAATTATAAACATTTCATTTATTTGACAAACTTTTTATTTTTATGAAAAAATTCTGATTAAATTTTCTTAATTGAAATATTTTTTAATTCATTTCTTTTGGTTCATCCAAAATAAGATATTGAGACAATATAAATGCATATACAGCAATAAGAGCATAAAGATAAATTCCATGTTTATTTGAATTCTTATTAAATTAAAATACATTTTCCATTTATATTTATGTAAGTGTGTGTATATATATATATATGAGTATATACCTTACTTAATGTTTACAAGGATCAAGAGAGTTTTTTTAATATCATGTAGTATACAGAAGTATGTGCTAATTTTCATAAATCAAGGCAAAAAAAGAACTAATATTTTACTTTTTTCAATTGATTCTTATATTAAGACAGTGTTACTTATTTATTATGTAAAAAAATTTTACTTTTAGAACCCAGTATTCATGGAGGGTGTCCCTGGTGTTACTCCTGTCATGGATACTTATCTTATTCATGCAATTCAAGGGAAATGTGAAAATATGTGTGGTTGGCAAAAGTGAGTTTTTCAAAAAATATTTAATACTTTATAAATCCAAATTCTTAATGATAAATATGAATATTATGAATTAATTTTGTAAATACCAGTTATAAAACTTTAATAATCATGCGTGCTTATTAAGCTTTACAAGAGACATTTCTTTGCTGATACTCTTTTTTATTTTGTAATTCTATTAAATTAAATGTTCTTGCTTTTTTGATTTGTTAAACTATATTTTCTTTCATTAAAAAACGTTTTGTTAAAAATAATTACAAATTATAATTTACATTTCTTTCAAGAACATGTGGTAATTTCTGCTTCTCAATTATAATGCTGACCTGCCAACCAGATAGTTAGCATTCTACTCTTTGCTTCAGTAATTCATGAATTCAATTCACACTTCAGGTTCTAGTGTTTGTAATGGTTCAGAATCCTTATAAATATTCCTTAAACACATTAAAATTTCGTTTGATCATAATTCTAAAACTTAATCATTAATTTTTCACTGTACAATTATTTTGTTTTTCATTCTTGTTTAAAATATATTTTAATGGATCAAATTTTAAAGTTTTTTAGTTGCTGTATAGCATAGTTGTTTTGCATAATATTTTGAAAATCTACACTAAGTAATAGTGGATTAAATTTAATATTAAATTGAAAGTCTTTTTTTTTAATAAAAATATCCTTTTTAGTTTAAAAAAAAAAAAGCTTACCTTGATTGATATTTATTTCTTCATTTTTTAAAACATTATTTATCAATTTAATTTATATTCTGCTTGTTTCAATTAATATAAAAACCTTTAAAAATTTATTATTTTTAAAAACTTTTAAATTTTTATATATTTTTTTATATTTGCATATAAATATGCATTTTTTGTTTTTTTGTATATATAATAAGATTTTTCAATATCATTGTTACGAAATATAAAACTTGTATTGATTTAAATATCATCTATTTTATTTTTACAATGTAACTAAATGAAACCTATATTTCCATTTTTATTAGAATATTAACTTAATTGGAAATTATTTTTTAAAGCTGCATTTATGCAATTTGGTAATATTTTAGATCAGGATTTCCTGGATCTCAGCCTGTATCAATGGACATAAGTAATATTAGATTACTTCATGAGAAACCATATAAAGTTAGTTGGAAAGCTGATGGAACTAGGTAAGCCTCCAAAATCATGTACAATATTATTATGTTAATAAAAACATTTAACAAATAAACAATATTTATATTGTTCTGATAAGCGGGAAAGAAATATCATTTGTAACTGTGAATCTTATTTTTTTATAATTAGTAAAAACTTTTCAATTAATTTGGGGGGAGGGGGTTTGTTATTTATTTATAGAAATTTGTCTTTAAGATATCTTGATATTTTCTAAAATCTTACCTAAAAATTTTTCTCTTCTCAATCCTGTAAATAATATTCTTTCTTAACAAGAAGGAGAAAAAAAAAAACATAAAGAAAAATAATTGGTAAATTTAGTAACAAAAAGTAATTTTTTTAAAAACATGGATATCAATATAGTTCAATTTTTTTATAATCTGTTTAAATACTTAATTTTGCTAGTAATTTTTGCAGATTTGTCTATTATTATTATTTATATTTTTTATCTTTGTACTTACCTTTTTTAAACAGCACTTTTTATCCAAATCTTATTTTTATATTCTTAAAATTCTTCACTTTATCGAAAATTATTTAAGAGATAAAATTCAACATAGTTTTCTTTCTCTCATTAGGTATATGATGTTTATAGAAGGAGAAGATAAAATATACTTTCTTGATCGAGACAACTCTGTGTTTAAAGTTGAGGGGCTGTGGTTTCCTCGAAGAAAAGAGCCTGAAAAACATTTGGTCAACACACTTTTAGATGGAGTAATTTATTATTTATTAAAATAATTTTTTTTGTATTTTATCTTATTTCTCTGATATTTTTTAGGCTTTTGTCTCATTATAAATGCATGATTTTTTTAAGTTAAAAATCTAATATCATTTATGGAATTACTTATATTTTTTTTAATTTATAGTGATATGTGCTACTTTGAATTTTATTTTCAGAGTCTCAAAATTTCATTTTGAAAATCATTGCTTTTAACTTTTGTTTGCTCTAAATGTTAATATTTCTTGGTTTTAATCATCACCATTATAATTAGCTTGAGAACCTAGTGTGAGCCAATGCATTCATCTAAAGATTTCTCTATGATGACCGCTGAAAAATCTTGGACATCCAGTTCTTCTCATTACAAAAAAATCTGACTCTATCTAGCCATCTTAACCATGATCTTCCTCTCTTTCTAGCTTCAGTAATTCTAAAATGCAGAACCTTTTTATAGTGTTGCCATTGTGTATTCAAAGCACATGATGCATACAGTTCATTCTATTTAATTTTACATGTTTAACAATATTAGGTTGTTTATATATCCTATATAATTCTGAGTTAAATCCTCTCCCTCAGTTTTTGCTCTATTCTATGGCTCTTCTACATATCAATTTTATAGTTATTATAATTTTATAATTAATTATAATTAAATATGGAATAACAGATATTTTTAATTAAAACTTATTCACAATGGAAACAATTTATACTAAATTTAAGTGATAGTTTTTAAATTGAAATGTGTATTTTTTACTCATACATGCCGTACTTAAAAAATTATGCACAGAATTAAGATTGTAAATTAAAACATTTCAGGAAATGATAATTGATAAAGTGAATGGAAAAGATGTTCCTAGGTATTTAGCCTATGATATAGTTAAATTTGAGGTTAGTACATTTTTTATATACTTAAAAGTAAAATTTAATTTTAAATAATCATTATTTGTGACAATATACCTGTGTATTTTACTTTTTATAATTATATTTTGCTAATTAAATTTGTACTTAAATTTAATTTATTTATTTTATTTTATTATATTAATATATTTATTTTTCTTCAAAAATTATGAAAATTAGATTTTATTTTTTTACTATAATTAATAAAAGCTACAAGTTGTTGAAGTTTTTTGATTTATAATTTAATTTCAAATTAATAAATGCATTCAGATTAATAAATATTTGTGTATTTCTGAAATTCATTTGGTTTTAGAAAGTATACTGATTTTAACAAAAGCTCTTTATTTTCTTCCATGTAAAATTTAAACTTTTGTAATTTCTGTAAATATTAAGCTTTTTTTGTTGTATGTTGTAATATATTTTTATTGCAATTTGTGTGAAATTTCGGTTAGTGAAAATTGCTTTTATTCCATAAATATGAAGTGGTTGTTTTAGATTTTTATAGCTTGATTAAATACAAATTATATGCTAAATAATTTTTTATTTCTTTTTTAATTAAATTTTAAATGATACAATCATGTACTTAAATAATATTGCATAATTTTGCACCATTTTGAATATCATTAGTTTTGATTAATTTTTGTTTATAATGTTAATTTTTTTTCTTTTCAATATGCACATCACTTTATGCTGTATCATATATGTAAATTTATGTATTTCAAATAGATGTGTTTCAAGGAAATAAGATTGATTTTTACGAACATTATTGCTGCAAATCTTGGTGTCTTATTATTGCTGTAATATTGGTGTCTATTTATTCACATATACTTTTATAAGGAATATTTATTTATATTTCTTCTTTTACCAGAACATTGATGTTGGTCAAACTGATTTTGATAGGAGATTACTTTGTATTAATAAAGAAATAGTATCTCCTCGAACAACGGCTTTTAAAGAAGGTCGACTAGATCGCAGTAAAGAACCTTTTAGTGTTAGAGCTAAAGACTTTTGGGATATAACTATGGCAAGACAGGTAAAAAATTCTAATACTAGGGGAATCCATATGTATCAATGTTCAATTATATCAATTCATCTTATCTTGTTTTTTATTTTCACAGATTAAAATGTTTAGTTGCAAAACTGTTATGAATGCATTTTTAAAATTAAATTTCAAAATGTGTTCAGAACACTTTTAGAAAAAAAATATATAACTTACAATTTTTTTATTCCTATTTAGACATGATGGTTCAATATTATTAACTTTTCAATTTGTTTTCCTTTAAAGGTTATAATATTCCATTTTATCTAGAAACTGTTTTATATTAATTATGAATATTTTAAAAAAATTTATTTATTATTAGTACTAAAATAATATATAAATTTAAAATCCAGCTGCAATAAATGAATATAATTAAATTTAGACAATTTTTCTCATGATATCTATGTATGTAGTCATTAAAATTTAAATGGTTTTCCCTCCCTTTCTTCTTTAAAGTTTAAAAGCTATATAATGTCACATTTATAATATTTATATACATCATATTATCTAGACAATCATATATATATATATATATATATATATATACATGCATGTATACTGGGTGAGTAAAAAATTCTTGAAAACTTTAAAAATGTATGAAAAAGGGAGGAATAAAGATAAATATTAGCTTTTTTCAAGAAAGGTGACACAAAAAGTCAAATTTTATCTAGAAGCCAAAAGTTAGTTATAAAATTAGTCACAGAAAGGCATTGACAACCTGAAACATGAACAAAATTGCTTTATGAACAAAACAATATATAATAATATGAAAAATACTGTTGTTCACATATTACATAAATAATTCTATTTATTCATGTAATAAGTGTTCAGCGTGACTGATAGCATACTCTACAACATAGGGATACTGTGATGTAATTGGTTAAGACATTGCTCTCATTATTTGAAATTAGTGAGTTTGAATCGCAACTTAATTGAAGTTATGTTGTGTTGACTGAAGATAGCTGATTTATATTAAATAAATCATGCTTGCAATGTCTGCCAAGTGGAATCATGCTTTTGAGAATGGTAGGTCAAATATTGGAGAATCTTCTGTTAGGTATTGCTTTAAATTGCAGGCTCCCACCCAATTGCTTCTATCTAACTGGTAGTGTCGAGCTTGGCTAGGTGCAGGGATGTATGCCAAAACACATGCTCTACAACATTAGTACAACAACTTCCAACACCTGTTATAGAGGTATGTAGTATGTTGGAGTTAATTGTGGAAGTTTCAATGAGGCCAATCAATATAGAAAGGAATGAACTATATACAAGTGTTTTTGGATAAATACGAGGGTTAATCTGAAATTTTTGAGATACGCGCAGACGAGAATTTACAAAATAAGATTAAAGGTTTAATTTTAAAATACAAAGTATTTTAACACAGAAGACAATTTTTTACTGACTTACTTCAACTTTTTTAGCGTAGAATAAACTTTAAACAGAAAAGAAAATGGAGATAACACGAGAACATTTTCGCGCTATGATTTTCTACGATTTTAAAGCAGGATTAAATGAAGAAGAATCCGTTCAATGGTTGCAATTAGCATTCGGTGATGAATCTACAGCTTGTGCTACTGTATTCAGATGGTTTAGAAAATTTAGAAGAGGCCGCAATTTTCATCAGGATGAAGAACACACAGGAAGGCCGCCGCCGGCAGTAATCCCGGATAATGTGTCTGCCATACGAAAAATGTTAATGGATGATAATCGCTGTACATATCAAATGATACAGAAGGAACTTAACATTGGATCCGTAGCCATACACAAAATCATTCATGAAGAATTACGTATGAAAAAAGTGGTTTGCCGTTGGGTTCCCCATAATCTAACTGAGCACCAAAAAGAGGAGCATGTCAGAATCAGTAAAGAAACTCTTAAATTGCTAAATGATGGTGGCCACCGCATCATTTCTAAAATTGTAACACGTGATGAAATGTACATACCGTTTCTGAAAGTTGCAACACGTCAAAAAAGAAAACTATGGGTCTTTGAAGATGATCCCACACCGACAATGGTGAGAAAACAATGTGCACTGAAAAAAGTGATGTATGCCATTTTTTTCAGAAGTATGGGATTGGTCAAAGCCATCAAGTTGGAAGGACAGAAGACAGTAACAGTAAACTGGTATACCACTAAATGTCTTCCAGAAATTCTACAAGAACTGAATGTTAAGGGATTTATGCTTCACAATAACAATGCATCTTCACATACAGCCAGATTAACAATTGAGTATCTTAAACAAAAACAAATGAAATTGATCGAACATCTGCCGTTTTCACCTGATCTAGCTATCTGCAACTTTTGGTTATTCTTTTATCCAAAAAAGAACTTACGTGGACATCGTTTTCATTCAGAAGAAGAGATTGATGTGGCTGTAAATGCACTTTTTTCATCTATTCCTAGAAATGAATGGCTTGAGGCATTTAATCTGTGGAAAATTTGTCTACAAAAGTACATTGATGCTGGAGGAGACTACTTTGAACACACCTAAAATTTTGTAAGTACGAGGGCCGTTCAGAAACTAACCTCCGGTTAATTGAAAAAAATATACCAAGTTAAGTAAAAATATTTTAATATATACATCTTACAACTACATCTTTGCACTAATTTTCGACATAGTCACCATTACGATTGAGGCACTTATCGTATCTCTTCACAAGCTTTGAAATTCCTTCTGCATAAAAATCACCCGCTTGTGCCTTGAGCCAGCCTGTGACCGCATCTTTGAGCTCTTCGTCGTCATCAAACCGCTGGGACCAGCCATTTCTTCATATGCATGAAGAGGTGATAATCGCTTGGCGCCAGATCTGGGCTGTATGGTGGATGGTTGAAAACGTCCCACTTGAAGGACTCAAGAAGGGCTGTTGTTCTGCGAGCAGAGTGAGGACGGCGTTATCGTGCAAAAGCGATACCGGAAGTCAGCATACCCGCGGCGTTTGTTCTGTATAGCCCGTCGTAATGCTTTTAGTGTTTCACAGTACACGTCTTGATTAATGGTCGTCCACGTTCCATGAATTCAACCAACAACACCCCTTTGGCATCCCAAAACACACGTTGCCATCAGTTTTCTGGCAGAAAAATCTTGCCGGGCTTTTTTGGTTTGGTAGGCGAATCTGAATGTGCCCACATCTTTGATTGTTCTTTTGTCTCAGGGTTCACGACTTAATCCAGGTTTCGTCACCGGTCACGATTCTGTTTAACAATGGTTCTCCTTCGTCCTCATAACGTGACAGAAAGTCTAATGCAGAGGCCATTCTTTGAGTTTTGTGGTGGTCGGTAAGAATTTTCGCACCCATCGTGCACAGAACTTACGGTAACCCAATCTTGCTGTCACTATCTCGCATACAAGAGTCTTAGAAATCTGTGGAAAATCAGTAGACAACTCCGCCATTGTGAAACGTCGATTTTCCACGAACTTTTGCATCAACTGTCTGAGCAGGTTCGTCAGTCACCAATGATGGTCTACCACTCCTCTCTTCATCATGAGCGTTTTCTCGTCCCACTTTTAAATAAACGTGCCCATTCACGGACAACTCCTTCACTCATAACTTTTGGTCCGTACACGGCACAAAGCTCACGATGAATAGCTGCTGCAGAGTATCCTTTGGCTGTAAAAACCTTATAACAGCTTACGCACCTCACATTTGGCGGGATTTTCTATTGCAGCACACATTTCAAACTGCCACAAAAACTAAACTAAGCGTGAGGCACGATGTTCACTCGACTACGGCTTGATGCCGACTGACCTGCTGAGCGCGTGAATGCACAGATGGCGCGCTACTCCCCCCACTACCCGCACTGTGACCAATCGGAGGTTAGTTTCTGAATGGCCCTCGTATAACTTTAAACGTTTAATTGTATCTCAAACATTTCAGAGTGACCCTCGTACTACACCTAAAGATCAACCCATTAAGTTCATTTGATCATGAAAGCCTTACTAATTTATAACCTTTATCAATCAGTTGCAACAAGAATTGTTTCTATAGATTGATGTAGTCTGGCAGTATGTCATTGTGCCAAAAACTGGTTATGGATAACATGCCTTTTTTTTAATCAGGAGCAACTGCATCATTTAAGGTAATGAAATAATGCTTACCAATTACATTGTGCAAGTATCAAAGTTTTAGTAGACATTATTTATCATTATTACAGCTCTTATTGTTTTCTGCATTTGTATAAATGCTCCATCTATACAAATGCAATTGAGCATCAAATTTCAAATGCAAGTAAAGTTATATAATATTGTTTCTTTTGGGTAATTTTTTAGCAAAGAATTGCTTCTGTGATATAATATATTAAATACTTGTATTATCAATCATGAGTTTGCGATTTTTTACTTGATATTGTACTTTCAATTTCAAGCAGCTAACTTTATTTGTGAAGTAATGGCTTCCTGTCACACAGCAATAATCATTTGTATTGGGCTTACTAAAGGATTTATGAAGGTAATTTTTGCTGAGTAACACACCAAACTCTGACTTGATGATTTGAATTAATGCAAAAGTTATTCATAAGTTTTTGTCCCAGCAGAAAATGCTAAAAATGGACTGTTGACATCTATACATAGTAGTGCAGGTGAGTAATACATGCTTAAGTTTTGCTGTCTCTTGAACTTTCTGTACTTTCGTTACTTGTGAAGCCTTTAAGGTGATGTCCTACCTACTACCCAGGTTTATGTTCTTACCGCCAGGTGAATTCTCAAAGGTATTAACTTCAAACACACAAAATCATTTCAGAAAACTTTATCCTGTAGATGTTAAGTGTGAAATTGATACAAAAAGCAATGATGAATTGATGTTTCCTGTGAGTTGATGAAGCCATTAGAAAGTCAACCAGCCTTTTCAGACATAAATGCAATGAATCATGGAAGTTAAAGTACGATCAACAAACTGAATGCCCAATTTTGAAATTTGATATTGCAAAGTAGGGGCAATGCTCAGTGTTCTTTTTTAAAAGCAGAGAGATTCTCAAAGAATTTGTACCTTCAAAAGTACTGTCAATGTTGGGCTCCACAAAGAAGTGCTTTATGTCTGTTCTAGACTCCTAAACAGAAACAATTGGAGATTACTAATTGCTGAAAGCTCCATCATGACAATGCTTCAATCAAAACTAACTTTTTTTTATGAGTTCCTCCTATAACTGTACAGGAGAGTATTTTAATTATAGGTACTGATCTGATCGATGCATTTTTTTTATCATATCCTGTCTTACCAGTTTACAGGAAAACATTCATTTTTTTATGTTTCTAAATGTCATTTTCAGCTTAGATTTAGCCTTTACATATTGACTTTAAATGTATAAATAATAATCTGATATTAATTTTTACATCATAAAGAAAAAATTATTTTAGCAAAACATGTTTCCAGATTTATTTAAAATACATATCCATTTTAGATTTCTGAAAAATTTAAATTTTTGATTTAGTGCATCAATTTATTGTATTTAATTATAAATCCCTTTAATATATTTTCAGCTCTTAGGTGAAAAATTCCGTAAAGAAATGTCTCATGAAGTAGATGGTCTAATATTCCAGCCAGTTCCTGATGTAAGTTGCTGCATTTAACTAATTTATTTAGTTAAGTCTATTATTTTTGTTTCTTCATAGTATATTACCATTATAATTTTCTAATTATAAATCTAAATGATTTTTTAAACAATTTTATTCATATCTGTAGAGAATTTTTTATCAAATCTGTAAAATAGCATTTATTAATATTTACTTTGTTTAAAAATCCATACTTACAATAATGAACAAAGACTATTAATACATTAATAAACCCGCATGATGTTGTAAATAAGCTAAGTATTTTATTGTTATTAAAGCTTCTTATCATGTTTCACAGTTAATTTGTTTTACTTTATTTTTGGTATTGATTTTTCATTTAGAATTGTGAATAAATGTGCTAAAAGTTCTGCCTAAATTAATGATAATTTTTGAACAATCATTTTTTGTCTGAATAAAATATTAGTTAAAAATGAATAGTAATATATAAATAACTATATTATTTATTAAAGCTCCTTATTATGTTTCACAGTTAAGATGTTTTTCTTTCTTTTTGTTATTGGTTTTTCATATAGAATTATGAATAAATCTTCTGAAAGTCCTACTTAAATTAATCATAACGTATAAGCTACCATTTTTTGTTTGATTAAAACACTAGTTAAAAATAAATAGGAAATAATTTATTAACTTATCAAATTTTTTCTCAATGAATTTTTGTATGTATTCAAGAAAAGAAAAATTCTAATATTATGTCATTTTTCTTTCTTTTTTTTTCAATCAATTTGTTGCTCCTCTTATCTGATTGTAATTATGTATCCTAAATAGGTAAAATTAGTAATTAAATTATTAGAATGAAAAATGTATGTAAAGCTAACTTGAGATTAATCAGGTTTTTAGAAAATTGAAACTTAGTTGTAAGGAAATAGTGGGAAAATGTATATAAATATCTGATCAACCCATATTTTTGTAAGCATTAATATCATGCATGAGATTCACCTGACTAACTTGTAGACTAATAAGATTTTAAACCTATCAAAACTTGTCCATTGACTATGTATTAGCCTCCCACCAATTTATGTTACCATTAATGCATATTATTACTCATAGAAAATCAATATCAATAATCAATACAAACATGCTGTGTTGTATTTTTATTTTCATATGTCATCTGCCGCTATAAAAATTAATGATGTACATGGTGAATGTACTATTTGGTATAAGAACTACCCAGAACTAGTTTTAAAAAAATGTTAATTTGGATAAAGCTACAGTTATGATGAACTCTGTTAAGAACATCCTATTAATTTTGATAACAATGTTGTTAAAATTCTTGTGCCATCAGAGTCAATTAACAGGTAATCAAATTGCAAAAAGGATGAATTCATTTTATGCCATAGTCATTTAAATGTGATTGATAAAGTTTCCATTCTTGGAAAGTGAATACCACATGATATGTTTGGAGCCAAGTCAAAAGACAGCAGTTTTAAAACTGTTTGATAACATGTAACAAAAATTAATTATTTATCATGAAATCAGAAAAAAAGAATGATCAGATAAAAGTTTGCAGCCAATATTATCAACAGAGGTTTTTTACTTTCTAAAAAGATATGATTTATTATGCACTCTTATAACCTAATCAAAATTCATTAATGCAGATTTTAACAATGAACAATTTTGTCATTTAAACTTAAAATTGATTAAAACATGACAACAATTGGTAAATATCTAAGAAGTATAATTTCATCATAATAACCCTAGAAAACTGATGGAGCAAACAACCCTGCAAAAAATTAATGAATTTAAGCTTTTTCGACATCCTGAGTATTGCCTTAAGTGACTTTTACTTATTTCGTGCCTTACAAAATTTTTTGGGAAAAGTTAAATTCTAAACAAAATATACAAAATGAACTTCTAAGATGGTGGAAAATTGTAGGTATTGGGGAGGAAAATATATTTGATTAAAAATGCTAAATTTGGTATATTTACATTACAAAATTTCCCAAAAATGCACACAAACTTTTGTGCTGACCTGATGTTTTTTTTTTAATTTAAGGTGTGAACTTGATTTTCTGAATTATAAAATTATTTAGTAATGTAATGTTGAACCCATAATGGTGTATGTATAAGTTGATTTATGGAATTTTATTTAAAAATTTAAATTATTTGTACTTGTAAAAATGGTATTATTCAAATTATAAAACAATTTTTACACAGCCTTATACTTGTGGTCGTTGTCCTGATGTCTTAAAATGGAAACCATCCGAACTTAATTCAGTGGATTTCAAACTTTCAATTCAAACACGTACTGGATTAGGGTAAGAGATAATTTTTGAAAATATAATTTCCTTTGTATTGTTGTTTCTTTTATCTAATTTATAATACATTAAGAAGAATAGTATTAGAAAAACAGTTTAATAAATTTGATGTATTTTTGATGATTTTTTATAATATAAAAATTATTTATAATATTCACACAAAGTTCCCAATTTCTATGTCTTCCTATAATTTTATAAAATTTTAAAATATTTACATTTATATAAAAGTTTTTGTATTTTTTAATGAATAAAATTATATTACTATATTTAGTGGGCATATTATATATATTACTATCAGGTAAAATTAAAATATATACTGTGTGTTTTTAATTTTAGTATGTTACCTACTAAAGTTGGGTACTTATATGTTGGTGGTAAAAATGAACCATTTGCAGAAATTAAGGTAAGAATTTTATGCATACTGTATTTTAAATGTTTATTATTAAATTGTGTTTATCCATTGTTAATAATACTACATTAAATGTCAATTTTTTTAAAGTTAAGTTTAATAAATTAATCAAATGAACTCAAAAATTGATAATTGTTGGTTTCTAAGCATATATCAATTGCAATTTACAGAATGATATTTTTTAAGTAAAGTACTAATCAGAGAAATGTGATCAAATATTTAGAGCATTTGTGTCTATAAAAATTCAATAACTTTTTATAATATACGAAACTAAAATCAATAATTATGATATTAATTGTTGAATCATCATTATCTCTGGCATGATTGCCTGATATGTGCCGTAAATTTCATCAGAAGTCTTTCCCATACCTCCATATTCTAAATAACAGACCTTTAGTTTGTTATTTTCAATTTAATAAAATCCTCATGCAGGCTACACTTCAATCTTTTCTTTGGTCTTCCTTTAGATATTTCACCCAAAGAAATTACATTTAAGACCTTAACACTTTTTTTTTTTTTTTTTTTAAAGCACTAATTTTTAGCTTGTGACCTGCCCATCTCTATCTACTCAGTTTTATGCATTTAATCATATTCATGGATTTCTAGATTTCAAAGTTCTATCTTTTCCTCCTGGTATTTTTTTTTTTTTTTTTGGTAAAACAGTAATGAAAATTATTCTTAGAACTTTAATTGCTAAACATTAAATAGTAGTATTCTACAATAATAACATAAAAATTTGGAATCGTTTTTTTTTTTAAAAAAAAAGTTTTAACTTGATTTTAGATTAATAATGAAAGTGTTATAAAGTTCATTGTTATCTCATTTAACGTTTTGTTGCAAATTTAATTTAAAAGTCAATAGATTATTTTATGCTGGTCAGTTATTATAAAGCATTAAAATATAAATTGTATTTGCAATTTAATAAGAAAATGCATTTCTGATGTGTATTTATTTGTTTAAATCAAAATATGAATATATAATATGCTACTATTTATCTCTTTGTAAAATTATGTGTAGCTGCATATTCTTAATTTTTTAATTAAGTTACTTTATTCAATTACCTTTTATTTATTATATATCTCACTCAATTTTATTAAAAAAAATTAATGAATTTGAATTTAATATTTAATTTGATATTTTGTATTTAATTTAAAAGAAATGTTATTTGTCTTTTTGAAAATGTTTTTCTCTCACAAATATTTCTTATTCTTTTATTCTAAAAACCTAAATATATATGGTTATGTAATATAGATATACAAATATTTAAAAAATTATTTGTCCAATTTGGTTAAATGCTTTTGATATGAAATGAATATTTAAAATACCCTATAAATTCAATCAGTTTTTTAGTCATTTCCAGAAATAATTTTAAATGCTAAAATCTCTTTAAGACATTATTTTTTTTCCATTGGTCTTTAATTAGTTTCCTAACTCAATCATAGCTTCATTATTAACAAGATTTTTTTCCTAGACTTAATCAAAAACTGACATATTGAGGGATTTTATGCATATTAAGTATTCATATTGGCCTATAATGCTATCCCGAATATCACCTTCGACTTTCACTGAAATGTTTGATTTAAAATTGTAAGGCTGTTTGAAAAACTGAATAACCAATGATATAATACAATCCATAATCTGTAGCTCCCACATGTTGTTTAAAATATATTAAGCTGTTATGTGCGTGTAAAGTATGTGTTAAGATTAATATTATTAATGTTATATGTTATTTCATTATGAAGCAGCTATATTAACTCAGGCACACCTATATTTCTTAGAGTCTGTCCATTTTATACAATATATGTATAAAAATTATTAACATCTTAAAGATTTTAATCTTTATAAAGACTTATTTTTGTACGAAATCTTATATTTTTGACCTTATTGATTTTTATTTTCCATTAGTACCCACTTTAAATGGCTTTCATTTTATTCATCAAGTGTTAATTTTTGAGTTAACAACTATATTAGTTAAAAATAATAATATAATTATTAAATTCAATAACTATCCCTAGTAAGAACTACTTTTTATAATTGCATTTCCATTGCATATTTGTGTAATTTGACACTAAAGACTAATTTCACAACACAGTATATTTATTTGCAAAGTTTTTATGATGTCATAATGAGGAACAGAAAAAATCGTTCCAGAAGCTTAGAGAATTTTTCAGTGTTATGAATTTTCGCATTTCATAAAACGGGGAATCCTTAAATTACGAAATACCTAATAAATATCCTTATGCTGTGAAGAAAAGTAATATTATATAGCTATCCACAGAAGAGGTTACATCTTTTATCCAACAGAAAGAGACCTAAATTACTTTTCCTTGGTGAATTTATTTCTCATCATTTATTTGTGTTTCATGTTTGGTAGTTCATGAATTGATTCTACTTCAGTTAACTGAAAGAATTTTGATATTCTTCATTACATTAAAAGCAATATCAAACTTATCATTTAAATAAACATTCTACAAATCATATAACATTTTATTTAATTGAATATTTTCTGATTTCTTATATAAAATCAATCTGAAATTTACCGTTTTTTTAAATCTACTAGTTTGTATTCTTTATTAAAAGTCTAACTTCCTGCTTATAGTTATGTTAATAAATTGGTGAATAATTGAAACTTTCAACATGTCTAGTTTTTTCTTTTCTAAGTTTTTCATGAATTTTCAAATATATTTTATATTTAATTTAATCAACATATTTTATTTGCCATCAATCTGTTTACATCAGTGTTTCAGTTTTCACTTCAAATTTTAAAAATTATATTTGATATTGTTATTAGTTTGAGTATTTTTTGGTAATTACGTGAAAAATAAAATTTACGTAAATTACACATTATCTCACATTCATTTGTTTTCTACAGTATACTAAAGCCTTAAAAAATCTGGACAAAAAGATCATTGAATGTAAATATGAAAATAACCAATGGGTGTTCATGCGTGAAAGGACTGATAAATCATTTCCAAATGGATATCAAACTGCAATAGGTATTCTTTTTCTTTTACAGTTTCTCTTAGTTTGCTAATTGAAATTAATTTAAGATCAAGAATTTATTTTTTGATAAAATAGCAAGGATTATGTTTATTCTAATATTAAAGTATTCCTATTTAAAATTGAATTTATATGCAGATTTACAATCAATAACCAAAATTATATAAAAATCATTAATTAACTTTATTAATTATAATAAATTATTTAACACACTTAATATAACATTTTTAGAATAAAAATTTTTGTGGTATTTAAAAGTTTGCACCCAAATAAATATCTTGTACTAACAAGCAAAAAAATACTTTTTTATAATTTTGCTCAAAATAAGTTCTACTGCTTTAGCTATTAGTTATTCTAAATTTCAAGCGATTCAATTTCTCTGAGAGTTTGGTATGCATACCAAATTTACATAGAAAAAACTTTCAATTAAAAATATCTGGAATAATCTAATTTTGCCATCATCAGCATTGCTAAAATTTGGGAAATGTTTTCTGAAATTATATTAGAATCTCTTTTTACTAATTATAAGCTGTGAGAAATTTTAGTGTTAAGAGAGCTATTGTGGAATCTGTGAGTTATTAGTATATATGTTTGGATAAGAATTCTTTTTGTTATGGGACTATTTTTATATTTAAAGTAAATTTTTGATCAAATTTTCCCAATTTTTTCATTGAATTAAATTGCTTTGTGAATTTTTTTCTGTTTCTAATA